>JAHPZR010049708.1:0-10000 GCA_019787425.1 Platygyra sinensis | reverse complement strand
AATAATAATAATAATGATAATAATGATAATGATAATGATTATAATGATGATGATGATGATGATAAATATATCCCATCTTGAGTATATCCATTAAAAAATCTGCACAAATTGGAGTTCTTAGAAGATATACACCAATGTATACTACTACTACTACTACCAACTACCACTACCACTACCACTACCACTACCACTACCACTACCACTACCACTACCACTACCACTACCACTACTACAGTACTACTACTACTAACAGTACTACTACTACACTACCACTAGTACTATTACTACTATTACTACCACCTTCTACTACTACCACCACCACTACTACCATACCACTAACACTACCACTACCACTACCACTACCACTACCACTACCATACCACTACCACTACCACTACCACTACCACTACCACTACCACTACCACTACCACTACCACTACCACTACTACAGTACTACTACTACTAACAGTACTACTACTACACTACCACTAGTACTATTACTACTATTACTACCACTTCTACTACTACCACCACCACTACTACCACTACCACTACCACTACCACTACCACTACCACTACCACTCTACTACCACTCTACTACCACTGGGGCGTGTTTAAAAGACGAAATGACGAAATAGCGAAATGGCGAAATGACGAAATGACGAAATGGTACTTAAAATAAGAGGCAAAGTTATAAGATATTACCGCTCCAATAAAGGTTGTAATTGTTGCCCGATTAATTCTGTTTTGGGACGGAGCATTTAATTTTTGAGTTCACTTTTTTCCGGGGAAAAAATTGTTTTTCCACCTTGGTACTTGTAATTGTTGAATTTACTAATTTCTTTACAATGTTTCCCGTGTTTATTTGTATATCTGCACTGCACTACAAAGCTTACCTTGTATCTATTTGATATGAGCATCCCATGTCACTCCGTTTCCGTGCAAAGTACGTTTATCTTTTGTAAACTTCATCGCGAAGTGGGTTTCGCTTTCATAATCCATTTCATGTGATTGCTGGAGCTCAAAGCATAACGTCATAGCCGCTGCCCGACAGTAAAAACGAGATAAACAAATCGTTTCCTTCCCATAACGCCGCCATTTTGATGAGGAATATCCTAGGCGTCAATCTGCGCCCTGTTTACAGAGGGAGACTGGAATCGAAATTACCGAAAGGTGTTTCTTTTATTTGTGTCGAATAATCCACAAAATAAATTCGGCAACAGATTTCAGTGGAACGGTGATACCTTATAACTTTGGCTCTTGTCTTTAGTTCCATTTCGTCATTTCGTCATTTCGTCATTTCACCATTTCGCCATTTCGCTATTTCGTCATTTCGTCTTTTAAACACGCCCCTACCACTGTACTACTACTACTACTGCTGCTGCTGCTGGCTGCTGCTGCTGCTGCTGCTGCTGCTGCTGCTGCTGCTGCTGCTGCTGCTACTAATGATAATAATAATTATAATTATAATTATAATATAAACTTTATTTATTTCAGGTAATCAGTAAAAATACACACATTGAAAAATGAAATTAAGTCAAAAACAAGTAGGATGCTTATATAAATTGACGAGTAAAATGCCTCCAGCCTAGCAAGAATGATGCCTTGATATCTCTCTTGTACTATTATTTCTAAAATTTATAAAAAGATTCTTGGGCTCGTTTCCTACAAGCATGTATATTTATATAAAAAAAAATTAAACAACTCTTATTATTATAAATTGATAAAATAAAGGAAAGAAAAAGTGTAAGAAAAAAATTCGTATCAAATCAATATTATGAAATTTCACAACGCTTTTTGCCATAAAGTCATTGTCAAATTTGCGGAAGGATAACGCTATTTACAGAAGGACAAACTATCTACATGTGACCGAGACTTCTAGTTCTAGATCAGTCTCCTGTATATTTGAGTAGTTCTCCTCCTAGAACGCGAGCCTCGCAGGCAAACCTATGCAGAACTCAAAATAGCAAATTAGACTCGAGTCCTAATCCATGCGATAGTGGAAGCGTAACTCTCCTGTTTCTTCACTGCCAGTAGCTCAGCAAGACGGCTGTGGTAACATGGACATTCGTCAGACATGCCTCCAGTAGTAGTATAAACCGAGGGGGTAAACGTGCCCCGTTTCTACCTCTGCAAGAACTTTAGCGTTTGTTTGGGCTCGCAAGCTTTAAGAATGAAGAATATACATTGTATTTAGCGTTTGTTTTGGCTCGAACGCTTTAAGAACAAAGAATTTACATCATATTTAGCGTGTGCTTGGGCTCGCATGCTTTAAGAACGAAGAATACACATTGTATTTAGCGTTTGTTCGAGCTCGCACGCTTTAAGAACAAAGAATATGCATTGTATTTAGCGTGTGTTTGGGCTCGCGCGCTTTAAGAACAAAGAATATACATTGTATTTTATAATAGCGTGTGTTTGGGCTCGCACTCTTTAACGACAGAGAATATACATTGCATTTAGCGCTTTTGGGCTTGCACACTTAACGAAGTTTACAAATGGAGCATCGATCGGCTGCCTCCTTTTCCATTGGTACCAATGGTACCAATCGAGGAATAGTTTACGCGCAGCCCTCAATGTTAATATATGCAGTTTTCAAATAGAGCACCGTCGGCTGCCTCCTTTTCCATTGATGCCATTGGTTCCAATGGTACAAATGAGATGCAGTTTACAAATGGTATACCAGTGCACTGAGGAAATTTCCATTCGTACCAATGGTGCAAATTGTAAGGCTTCTTTAACGAATGGTGATTTTTTACCAGTGGTACCATTGGTGAGGGTTTCTTGACGATTGGTATCTGTTTGTGTATATTGGACATGTGTGCAGAAATAGCGTTCTTAATGCCTTACCAAATATTTGCATTTCGTTTTTCAAAGTCAATACTCAACAGTTCTACGTGGACTTTCCTAGAGGATCGCAAGCCTCTTAAGCAAAGTAATGCTCATCTCAGCAGCGCATGATGACGATTATGATGATGATGATGATGATGATGACCATGACCATGAGATGATGATGTTTACAGGTCAAGAATTGTGACAGCCAACCTGTTTTAATTACATGTTCAAGATGCTCACCTTTTAGTCATTGCAAAGTACATATTGTCAAAAAAAACATGGGATGTAATTTTTGCGTTTCCTATATGAGGTCAATAACTTTACCTGATCATCAAAACTGAAGAGTGTGTTTGTGCATGGACAGTGTGGATATCTGTCAGTCAGGAGGAAAACCAAACTTGACATTTCTGACTATATATCTGGAGTTCTATTTTCATTATTAGATTATTTAATGGTACCGACTGGGTGAAGTTTTATAAATTTCTTCTTTCTGTATTTTCCTTCAGAATCCTCGGCACTCAGATTGCTGGAAAGAGCTTGAGGATAGTGGCATTCTCAGGATGGATCTTGTTGATCATGTTTTTGCAGATTTCATTCAGAAGGGTCTTCGCAAGCAGGATATTTTAAACATGATGGAGCTGTATGGTTTAGTTGCCAAATTTTCTTTCCTTCCAGCGGATGGCGAACATCAACAAAAATACTTTGTACCAGCCCAGCTTAGATCACTCCCTTCAGGCCTTTATGAAGTGAAGCCCTCTAACTGCGATCCTTGCCCACTGTATCTACACTTCCTTGATGGCTTTGTACCTCATGGGCTCTTTGCTCAGCTTCTGTCAAGATGCATAGTGTGGTGTTCTGGGTGCAACTCCAAAATAGCTCCTGACTTGTACCAAAATGGGGCGAGGTTCTTTATTGGAAAGCAACCCATTTTTGATCTGGTTTTTATTTCCAGAAAGAGATTTATCAAGGTGATATTGAGACGAAATCCTCAGGCTTCAGCTCTTTCAACCACAGATTCGGCAGCAAAGGCTCGTGAGGTTCGTGTCTTTATTGAAAAAACATTGAAAGTCATGTCACGAGAGTTATCCTGGCTACGTAACCTACGGTTTGAATTGTGTGTTGCCTGCACCCACTGCTTGGAGAGTCCTAATGAATGTAGCAAACATAGATCCGTTTGCTGTGTTGACGATGACTGCCTTCGTCTTCTTCCATTACTACCCGAAGAACAGTTGATCTGCCCGGTGAACTTTGGCGTGGAACCAATCAGGATCTGTGGATTGGAGAAATGGCTGCTGATCGATGAAAATAAGGTAAAAATCCTTTCAAACTTTCATAGGCAGGAGCTACGTTATCCCCTTGAAATGAAATTGATTAAAATATGCTGGGTTTAAGATCTTACTGTTTGTTGTTGTGAAGCTTTTACTTTAAATCAACTGGGAGAAACTAATTCAAAAGATTAGCACTGTTGGTTAGAGTTAAATCATGCTGTAGTTGGTACGTGGACAAACTGAATCTAATGTGCATAATTTGCCATTTGTGTTAAACAAAGGAAAGCAAGCACACCATTTTGTTAACCTTACAAGTTACTCAGACAAGCTTATTTATTCCAAATTGCACTCGAAATCATATGATTACCTATACACTAATGGGATAAGATTACTTTGGTGCTGGGACACCCAATTCAAAATTGCTGTAATGCAAAATCAAGCAACGTTAAGTCAAAGTTCGTACATGAATATTGATGTGTCTGTGCCATCAGCATGATTTTTCTTTTATTTAGTCCAACTCTCTCACGGGGTTTAAGTTGAGGTGTAAAGAGCAGTCTTTATTTTCAGGTATCCTGCTGTAGAACAGGATTCCTTACATTGTTACTGTTAGAGTCGCTGTAATTCTTTTGCAGATTTTTCTTGATGATGGTGTAGCTGCTGTGTCACAAGGGGTACTGAGGCATCAAGATCGTGTTCCTTTCACCATATTGAAAGTTACTATTCTTGGTGACGAGTTGGCCTCGTCAGCTGGTGGTTTGTCGACATTAAACAAAGAGCTGGCAGTTCATCTGGCAGAGCAACCTGATGTGGAAGTCACTTTTCTCCTTCCTGAGGGTTCTTGTACAGATGAGCATAAGAAGACGACTGAGAGCTATGGTATTAATGTTGTTGAGGCGAAGAGCCGCCTAGGCTATGACCGCCATGATTGGTTGAGTTTTCCACCACCAGACCTCAGTATCGATGTAGTTATTGGTCATGGTATGAAGCTTGGCCGTCAAGGGCAAGTTTTGAAATGTCGTAAGTGGGTGCAAGTGGTGCACACTGCTCCAGAACAACTTGGTATGTTCAAAAATTCACCCAATGCTGTTTCCAATGCTTCTTCTAAACATGAGACTGAAGTTGGTCTCTGCAAACTGGCTGATCTAGTTGTTCCAGTTGGACCCAAACTGGCAGAGGCTTACTCTTCATACCTGCGATCTAAGGAAGCCCAAGATACCTTTGTCCTCACACCAGGTCTTTTTAAGGAATTTGCAGATTTAAAGCAAGACACAAATGACAGTTCCGAGTTCAAAGTGTTGTTATGTGGACGTGTTGATTCCAAGGATTTTAAGCTGAAGGGGTATGACATTGGTGCTGAAGCCTTTGCTGATGAGGAGCTGAAGGGGAAGCCTTATCGTCTTCTATTTGTGGGTGCACCTGATGGAGAGGAAGACGAGATAGCCAGAAAACTACTCCAACATGGAATTGCTGAAGAGCAGCTGACCGTTAGAAAATTTGTACAAAGCAGAGACAAAATGAAAGAATTGTTTTGCGAAGTTGATCTAGCTATTATGCCATCAAGGACCGAAGGCTTTGGTCTGATTGCTCTTGAAGCGTTATCTGCTGGTCTGCCCATCCTCGTGAGCAGTAATTCTGGTTTTGCTAGAGCATTACAGAACCTGCACAGCGATAAGTTGTGTATAGTTGATTCTAAGGAGCCCAAGGACTGGGCAAAGGCAATCAAGGCGGTCCGTGAAAGACATGGAGAAGAGCTGCAAGAGATCCAAGCCTTACGGAAATCCTATGGAGAGAAGTACAGCTGGGACAAACAGTGTAAAGATCTTGTAGAAAAGATAAGGAACATACCTTAGAAGTATGTGCTCTCCTAATTTTTTTCTAAATATAAGTAAATTCTCATTACTATTCCATTACAGGCTGCCTGTGGTTATGATACATGTACCAAGAAGGATATAATCATCAATGAGCTTATTTATAAATATAGTTAACACGCTCACTATGAGAAAGACACTGTATTTTTTTTTTTAGGTCTTTCCTAGATATCTTGCCAAATTTCAATTACGAACATTAGAACGCGCGTTTTTTTCGACCTTTTATATTTCCGAGAAGTTACGGCCGCCATTAATTGTCCTTGTTCTAAGTCTCGGTTGAAAATTTGGATAAATGACATCATATTCTCAAAATTATCACACGGATGTAATTGTAACAATTAGAACAGCAGTTCGGATGAAGAATAACAAAAGCTTTGGCTCCTATATTCATGCATTTTTCTACATTGAAAGATGTGAAATGGCCTTGGAATTTGAAATTAACGCAAAATTTTTGTTTTTATCCTATGCTAAAATAATAGAATGGTGTGTAGAAATTCCCCACCACCATCACTAAAAATATCTTATTTGATAGGACATTTTTTAGGTGGTAAACATTTCTTTAATAAGTCTTGTGTAGCTTTTTCCGTCGAAAATTCATTTGTCTTTTATCTCTGTTTCAGCCCAACCAGAGCAGAGACTTCATGAGAGGAAAACTGGGTAAATTATATGTAACGTCCATGCAGGGTGGTCAATCAATTATTTTCAATAATCAATTATTAAAATATTTGATGTCTTAACGATAAAGAGTGGTCTTGCAACAGTCCCAAGGTGCTAGCACCCAGTGTGGTGTATATTTAGGGCATAGTTTTATTTAGTTCAATACAAGTTTAGCTTGACATGATATTCGAGACTACAGTAGAGTGGTCATGTAGCAAAGTTTTCATAGCCTTAAGGTGTCAGTACTCAGAGTGGTGCACATCAAAGAATGAAATGCTTATTACAAAATATTACTTTTTTAATTTCCACTTGTAATTCAAGTAAAGTGGTCCTGTTGTACAATTTTCATAGCCTACGATGTCGGTACCCAGAGTGGTACACATCAGAGGTATGAAATTTTTATTATAATATATTATCTTTTAATTTCGGACGCGTTATTCAAGACTACATGTAGAGTGGTCCTGTAGTAAAGTTTTCATAGTTTCAAGGCGTCTGTACCCAGAGTGGTGCACATCAAAGAATGAAATGTTTATTATAATATATTTAAGAATTGGTTCATACTTAGCGTGCGTATATCGAGTTATGGATGCACGCGGGAAGTTTGGAGAGCACGAAAGAAGCGTAAGAGTTGCTCGAGGCGCAGCCGAGAGCAACTCTAACTTCTTGAGTGCTCTCCAAACTTCCCGCGTGCATCCATAACTCGATATACGCACAGCTAAAAGCATGAACCAATTCTTTTATAACATGGCGACAACAACTTGGACGCTAACTGGCATGTTTTATTTCTGATTGACTACAACTAGTTCTTACGATGCACGGTGAAGTAAAACAAAGGTCTTTATTATCGTAACACGCCACAATCAGTTAAGCGACAGCTGAACGAAAACGCTTAACCTGGTCTCTAAAATTGTCAATGAAAAATTCGCTTCTTCGAATTAAGATCATAATGAAAACGTAACCAAACAAAGTACAAATACTCAATGAAAATGTAGACAAGCAAAGTCAAAATACTCACGTCGAAGTGAACATCTTTGCCTGGCAAAAGTTAAAGGCTCGAAGTAGGGCTAGGATTGTTCAGAATAATCTTCACATTGCCGAAACTTAATTAAACAAAGGAACTTGCACTAAACGGGACGGAAATTTCCAGCTGAAATGAACCTGCACACGTCATTTTATTGAGCACGGCCGTGCGTACATAAAGACTTTGTTCATGATGGCTCAATAGGATTTAGATAGGACTAGCGCGCGCGCTATGTTATAATAGCTTTTAATTTCCACTTGTTATTCAAGACCATAAGTGGTCCGGTAATACAGTTTTCATAGCCAAAGATGTTGGTACCCAGAGTGGTACACATCAAAAGCATGAAATTTTTATTATAAAATATTAGTTTTTAATTTCGACTTGTTATTCAAGACTACAAGTTGAGTGGTCCTGTAGTACAGTTTTCATAGCCTTAGGTGTCACACCCAGAGTGATGCACATCAAGGGCGGGAAAGGTTACTTATTATATAGGTTTTTCATCTTGACTTGCTCTTCATGACAGCAAGAAGAATCCTCCTGTAGTACAGGTTTTATAGCCTTATTTTGTCGGCACCCAGGATGGTGCACATCAAAGGCATGAAACGTTTATTATAATAAAAGTTTAATCTTGACTTGTTATTGAAGACTGCAAGTAGAGTGGCCCTGTAGTACAGTTTTCATAGCCTCAAGATGTCGGGTTTATTACAATACAAATTTTTAACCTTGACGTGTTATTCAAGACTATAAGTAGAGTGGTCCTGTAGTAGAGTTTTGAATTCATAGCCTTAAGGTGTTGGTACCCCGAGTGGTGTACATCAAAGTTATGAAATGTTTATTATAATATAAGTTTTTAATCTTGACTTATTATTCAAGAGTACAAGTAGAGTGGTCCTGTAGTACAGTTTTCATAGCCTCAAGATGTTGGTACCCAGAGTGGTGCACATCAAAGTTATGAAATGTTTATTATGATATAAGTTTTTAATCTTGACTTATTATTCAAGACTACAAGTAGAGTGGTCCTGTAGTACAGTTTTCATAGCCTCAAGATGTCGGTACCCAGAGTGGTGCAGACCAAAGGCATGAAATGTTTATTATAATACAAACTTTTAACCTTGACGTGTTATTCAAGACTACAAGTAGAGTGGTCCTGTAGTAGAGTTTTGAATTCATAGCCTTAAGTTGGTACCCAGAGTGGTGTACATCAAAGTTATGAAATGTTTATTATAATATAAGTTTTTAATCTTGACTTATTATTCAAGAGTACAAGTAGAGTGGTCCTGTAGTACAGTTTTCATAGCCTTAAGGTGTTGCTACCCAGAGTGGTGCACATCCAAGTTATGAAATGTTTATTATAATATAAGTTTTTAATCTTGACTTATTATTCAAGAGTACACTGAAGTAGAGTGGTCCTGTAGCACAGTTTTCATAGCCTCAAGATGTTGGTACCCAGAGTGGTGCATATAAAAGGCATGAAATGTTTATCAGAAAATATTAGTTTCCACAGCCTTAAGGTGTTAGCACCTAGTGTAGCGTATATCAAAGGCATGAAGTGTTAATTTATCGTAAAATGTTAGTTCTCACAGCCTAAATGTGTTGGTACCCAGAGTGGTGCACGTCAAAAGCGTGAAATGTTTATTATAAGTTTTCACTCCTGACGTTTCATTTTAAAGACTACAAGTAGAGTCGTTCTTTCACGTTACTAAAGTGTCTGTACTCAGAGTGGTGCACATTAAACAAGGACACTGCCTATAAAAGGGATAGCTCCTTCCCCTTTTTGTCACGCAGTTGCTGCTTAAGCGACTTTTTTCAATATTGCAGACTGAGTAAGCAAGAAGAAGAGAAGCGTGTAGTATCCAACTAGGATATTTGATGTGTTGTGCGCATTTCATTTTCAATCTAAGTTACACTATTCGGCTCATTAAAGTTGTAAAACCTGCATCTTAACCTTGATGAATGCAGTAAATTTTAAACATTACCTACCGACACATTTGAATATGGCGCCCATGACGCTACCTCCAATCGCGCTTGTTCAATCCGCAACCTACAATCTTGGACAAAATAAATGGAACATCTGGACCAGCCCTCCATCGTGCCTTCATTGCTTTTGGGGGGGAGGGGGGGGGGACGATGGGAGATAATTGTTCCATTTTATTTTGTCCAAGGTTATCCGAGGACCACACTGGCGTTACAAGAAGCTAAATTTGCTATGCAGATCACATCTGATCTGTTGTCGTACTTTTGATAACCAAGGGAAAAGAACGTTAGCCGAATTATAATCTAATGATGTGCCAGATCAATATGTTTATCACTGCTGTTTGTTTTTTAAACTACGATGGCCCAAGAACAAGAGT
>JAHPZR010049706.1:20000-22048 GCA_019787425.1 Platygyra sinensis | reverse complement strand
CGAAAATACTGTGATATACTGCAGGTCCTTATAAATACATCATTTTTCAATGATTATTAATATCTAGTACATTTCATAGCTTCAGTACATAATTTAAGTTGTTTAACAATTTGAGACCACCTCTTAGTGCTATACCGGTATGTTATTAGGGTGAACAACAAAACATATCAACACGATAGCAACATAATGACAGAACCATACATGTATGTTGTTATCTCCATATTATGTTATGTGACAAGTGTGAACCATACCTTAGAAATGCAGTTGTTCATGTACATGTATCTTGTTCTGAAAACACCTTATTGGGAAACATCTGAATGTCCATTTTCTCTTACAGGTTTGTGGCATCAAGGCACCAAGCCCATTATTACAGTTACCAAGCTTTGACATTGTCAATGGCATTGCCATAGATGCTATGCATTGTGTATACCTTGGAGTTGTGAAACAACTTCTTGGCCTCTGGTTTAATTCAAAGCACAGTGGGCAGAGGTGGTACTGTGGGAACAGAGTAGAGATGGTGGACAAATGCCTGCTGGAGATCAAGCCCCCCAATGTGATTACCAGGATACCAAGAAGTATTCAGCATCATGTAAAATTTTGGAAAGGTAATCAAGTTATGAGACCTAAGTTGAAGCTTAATTATTTGGTGCACTTATCAATGTAAACCCTTCTGGGTGCAGGGAAGAGTGTGGGCAATGAATAAGGCTTTGTTCCCTCAGTGCCAAGGTTTGATCACGCACTTCACCTTTCATTAAACACAGAACCAGTAAATATAGTAACAGTGTGTCGTTGATGCAAACTTAATTTTGACAGCACTTACATGTACTACTGGATGACCATGTTTGAAAAATGCAAGGAAAAGTTGCAAGTCTAAATAGTTTAAGCTTGCCTGAGCAAGTCCAAGCTTGTAGTGATATTCTTATTCATTTGATTTTGAACTGTTTCATTTATTACGGCTACAGAGTACCACAACTGGCTACTTTATGTAATTGCAAGATTCTAGAGGTTGCTTCTTACTCAAATCTAAACAACTACAGGGGTAGCGCGGTGCGAGATATTCGAACTCCACTTGATAGATTCAAACTGATTTAATGATAGATCAAGTCCATAGATCTAGTTCACAATAAGTAGCGTTCGGCAAAATAGCGAAAACCAGTAGATCGCGAGTAGTACAAGTAGATGAAGTAGTCGCATAAGACTAGTAGCAGTAGGATAAGTAGTAGTAGTAGTAGTAGGTTCGAACTGAAAGGCGATAGTTAAGAATACATCCCTTAGATAAGACATAAAAATACAAATCTAACAGAATAGAACAAACATAATAGAACTAACGAGAGCATAGCGTGAAACAGACGTGACGATTGAGACTTGAAAATAAACTGAGGCGATAACAACTCCTGTCGTAACAAACGAAGATATCAACGGCTCTCTTGTAAAACAGCTAAATATAGCGTGAAAGAATCACAATTTGGCAATCATATGACAATTGGCCTAAGTAACTTGACATAAGCCTTAGATCTCGTGAAAGCGATTTCACGACAATAAAACCTAGATACAAAATGAAGCCTTTCGTGATAACGAAAAGACTGACAATAAGCAACTTAGCAAATAAAAACTTACGTACTTTGGTTGACGACTCGCACCAAAGGGCAGCAGAGTGACAGTGAAAAACACTTGAAATAGCGGTAGCTTGGGGTAACTTGGGGATCCTCTGATCGTAGCACGGTAGCGGTGGAACTTCACTAACAATCTCTCACTAAACTAAGTTGCGCTTCGTGTTTTATTGCCTATGATGCGTGAAAAAACTAGGGCGTTGTGACGACGAGAAACGTGACGCCCACAATAAAGACTATTTCCTAGCGGCAAAACTTCCAGAACTATTGGATACGTGCGAAATCACGATTCTATGAAAGCTTTGATTTTGAAATCACGTACTTGGCTGGAACAATAACTGATAATAAATCAGTAGGAAGTTACATAGGAAATTAATAGACGATGGGCGTTTCAAAACTAACACTTTATTATTCCCTACCCTGTTTAAAGGGAAATCC
>JAHPZR010049706.1:0-17500 GCA_019787425.1 Platygyra sinensis | reverse complement strand
TTCAGGGGTTTCAATAACATTTATTTAGTTATAAGTGGGCACTGTAGGTGTAATAGGCGGCTGTGACCACTAAAGGGGCCACAACTTTCCCCTAGGAGGGGTCTGGGGGGATGCTCCCCCAGAAAAATTTGAAATCTAGAAGCTCAGAAATGCAATTTCCAGTGTTCTGAGCATCAAAAAGTGGGCTGTTGTGTGGTATTTAAAAATTTCAGTGGTCGCTGCTGTTGTTTTATTTGCTTTTTATTATTAAGATCATTTTCATTAATGAAATCCAAATAGACAGGGGTAAGAGGTTCTACAGGCGGCGGTAGACCGCCGGTAACCCGCTTTTATTGAAACCCCTGAATGTTTCATAAAACTTAATGCTTGAATTTATACATGAGCATGTGAGCAGAAACTCAATGAAACTGATTTTCATCCAGTTTTTGTTTATTAGAGCAGCATGTCAGAGTGTTGCTGTTCACTTCTTTAATGTAAACTATTCTTAGACTTGTTATGGTCATTCCAGTTACAAAATTATAGCCCATCAAAATATTGAATGCTGTATGTTACCTGTTTACAATAGGGGATATATTTTATATTTTGTCAATGCAAATATAATGCAATTCTCAATATCCAAAGTGTGAATATGGTGTGATTTTTCATTGTCATTATGAGCACTGAGATATCCCATAGATTTCCCATAGAACATGTCATGGAAATTCTATGGGGAATAAGAGCTGTAAGGGTCGAAATACAGAGAACAAATGTACCATAGAAATCCCATAAAATTTTCACAATGGGAAATCTATGGGGCATGTTGACCATCTGTCAGTCGATATGGGTAATCTATGGCATACTCTATGGAATGAACTTCCCATACCAATGCCATAGGTAAGGGCAGTTGTGGGAATTTTTATTGCTATGGGATGTGTATGGGAACCTCATTCCTATAGTTTTGCCATAAAAAAGGCAGCCTCAAATTTTCTTCGCACACATTTCCCATAGTTAAAAATTTGTTAAATTTGGCCCCATACCAGTTCCATATTACCATCTTACCTTCCCATAGCATTCCCACCTATGGGTCAGATATGGCCCAGACAGTCCCATACCATTTCCATACTTTTGCTTTGGTAAGGGTTGTATCACAAGAACTGGAATGGCGAATGTTGTGTTTTCAGCGACTTCAGTGACATGGACAGCTCCTCCTCCTCAGTGGAATCAGACGGATCCAAATGACATCAGAACAGTTGATGAGCCAGTGTTAAATGGAAGTGCACAGGTGGCTCTGAGGTGGAATTACACTCTATCAGCTGGTGTTCTGTTATCAACTACATTTTCTATAACATTGGATGATGGCAGTTTTGATGATGTTGGAACGATAACTGGTGGTAATATTGTAGTATTTAACAGAAATGATTACCGAACACGCTTTGATATCAGTAAAAGTGAAGTTGCCACCTTGATAATAAACAAAGTCACTGAAAGAGAAGAAGCTGTTTACCATTGTAAGCTTACAACGGATTCAAACACATGGAGTTACAGAATACGTGTCATTGTAACAGGTGAGAACTGTTATGGTTTGTAAAACCAGACCAACACACTATACATGTAGCACCCATTACAGGTCACTGCAGTGACTAGTGCAGAATCAGCAAAATATAATGTACCGCATGTGAGCTTAATTTTATGTACAAATTGGTCAGTCGTGAAGGTCTTTGAATCGCCATTGCTATTTTGTTGCCTTCCGGCAGAAGTGCTGGGGACACCAGTAGTGCTTTACAATTCTGCTTTCAATAAGATTTGCATAAAGTAGCTACCTCTGCACAGCACCCACATGATATAAGAAAACCAGAACAATTTTCCTCTAGGGAAAATTTTCAAAAATGGCAATCAGTTTAAATGTTGTTTTACCTTTTCTTGAGGAAAATGCTATGTTTGCCATGGTGAAAATCAGCATTTTGTTGCCAGCAAAGTACTTGACAACACAATAGAATTAACTAGGTGAAAGATGTTACATTATTTTAAATGCCAGCAGGCAGTCCTTGTGGCATCCTGTTTCATGAAGACGTGATTGCATATCTCTACCTTGTGTTTTTGCTGTAGGTAGCAATGTTTATGTTAGGCCATACATTTTGTATTAAAGCTGCTTATGCTGTAAGTTTACGTCGTTTTAGCAAGGTCTCGTTAACACTGGTGCAAACTTTTTTCTTGTACTACATGACATTTCTTGGCAATGCTTCACTACAAACACCCGGTTTGGTGCACATGCTTCCCCTAAGACTTCTCCACCACTTGTATTAGAGCTTAAGCAATAACGACAATGACACCAAGGACCAGGCATAGAGAAAAATGGATTTATTTTTTACCTTTTAATTTCACAATCATCTAGAACTGTTCAGTATATCAAACAGTCTAAAACCCTTCTCAAACTAAAGATGTACAGTGCCGCCTGAGGTTATATGCGCATCAGGATGTGTGAACTGCAGGGGTATAGAATGCGTGAAGTGCATGTGGGAGGAACGAGATGAAACCGTGCAGTTCATGAATGAAACCTGCAAGATTCACGAAAACCTATGTTTAAATTTTACCTCTGTCAAATGGACGAAAGGCAGACACAAACAGGACATTTTTTTGCTTATTGTTTTACTTTGAATGCATTTTTTGTCACTTTTACAACCTGTTGAGAGCATACAAATAAAGCAATGGGCCACTTGCACTAAGAGGTCATGTGACATCGTTTTTATGAAAATGAAAGTTACGTGATTTTGCCTTCGAAAAACTATTAGTGGGTCTTCTCTGAAACAAAATAATAGTGATTTTGTTTTTCAAACCCACACTATTTGCTTAAAATGAGAAAGTCCGTAGCTGGTCACGTGACCAAAACTTGATTTTTAAAATTATGAATTACCGTTTTCTGACACAAATTTTGCACTTAAACTTCAAGGAAAATGGTAAAAAGATGATGTGGTAACATTTATAGCACATCTGAATGTAACTATCAAACACTTAATAATATATAAACAAAAAGTAGTTTTGGCCACCATGTTGGAGGGCAAGAGTATGCCCTCCAACATGGCGGCCAATACAAATCATACTACTTTGTTGAAAAATCAAAATACCAGAACAAGGCTGCTGCCTAACAGGAGCCTGGCAGCCTGGGGCACCCAAGAAAGTCCTTTGGGCGCCTAAGTTTTTGAAGCATCTCCCAAAACATTACTTGTTGGGTTCCTAACTTTTTGGCTTTTGCCCTTCTGGGCTCCTTGAAATATTGTAAGGCAACAGCCTTGCAGAAAATATCTCCCTTAAATGCGTTTCCTCTCAAATTTTGCGTGTAAGATAATTTTTTTGTGTTCTGTCAATTTTTGACATAAGCAAGATTACAACTCACTGTTTAAGGGAAGCATTGGTCAGGTGACCTCTTACATGTAGTGCAAGAGGCCTATTCAATGAAAGGAAACATGAAAAGTTACAGATGACATGGCTTGATCTTGCATTGACCGTGTAGCGCAAGCACCTTTTCATTAAATCAAAATGAAAATTATATAATTTATCATAACGGTGAACTTTCACAAATTCTACTTGGAAAGTTTCATCATGTTTTTCAGTTATGCTGTCCTGAGAAATTCAGGAAAACAGGACAGGATTGAATGACATCAAATCAAGCCGACATGCTTTCTGTCAAGTATTTTCTGTCGACCCCTAAACTGTTTTGCTGGTAAATTACTGGTTTATTCAACAGTTCAGTGCATGCATATAAACTTTGTGTCTCTTCATTGCAGTAAAATGTGAGTTTTTGAATGGTGATGTCTTTCTGATGGTTGCAACCAAATTTCTGTAAGACCAGCTCATATGGGATTTAGTAAACGTTATAAACAATTAAACTCATGTTTCTGAATGCTTTGGTCAATCACATAACACACATGCCGTATAAGTTTGCTAACAAACCTTGTATTCGTGATCACCAGTTTTGGTTTACCATTGATCAATGCTTCCACAAAGTAAAATTCTTCTTGGAATTTTTCATTGTGTTTTCCATCACACTAACCATGGGAAATTATGACTGATCATGAATGGCATCAAATCATGTCATCTTGTTTTCTGTCAGCCCTGCCCTGGTGAAAATCTTTTGAGGATCTTCAAAGATCTTTAAGGATAATTTGCAGATCTTACCAAGATCTTTAAGGATCCTTCGCGGATCTTACCAAGATCTTCAAGGATCTTCAATGTTCTTACCAAAGATCTTTAAGGGTCCTTTGCGGATCTTGCCAAGATCTTTGACGATCCTTTGCAGATCTTACCAAGATTTTGCCAAGGTCTTTAAGGATCTTCAAAGATCTTTGATGACCCTTTGCAGATCTTATCAAGATCTTTGAGGATCTTCAAGGATCCTTTACTGATCTTGCCAGATCTTGAGGATCCTCAATTTCCTTGCAAAGATCTGGTCAACTGGTCAGCCTCCCGCCAGTTGGGATTCTTAATAGTTTATGTTCTATTTGAAATATTCAGTTGTTATTTACAGTGTCCCCAATTAGCACTGCTGTGCTAAATACATACGACACTTAAATAAAGTTATTATTATTATTATTATTATTATTGAGGATCATCAAATACCTTTAAGGATCCTTTGTGGATCTTGCGAAGATCTTTGAGGATCTTAAGGATCCTAACAGTTCCTAAAATAGCTTTAAAATAGCTTTAAAATAGACATAAAACAGGGTTAAATAGCCTTACGATAGCCTTGTAACAGGGTTGAAAATAGCTATAAAATAGGACACATAAGAGCCTCTTTTAGCCATTGATTTATGAAATTGCAAATGTGCCATATGAAATAAATATAAAGCCAGGTCAAAGGCCCAGAATTATAAAAAGCAGCGACAATAAATGTGACTGTTACAGAAGCAAGAAGAAGCAATGGCAATTTAAACAACATAAGCACCAACATACAAATTATGACTCGATCACCAACATTAACCTTCCATATTTACAGTCTTGATGAAAATCACCAAGACTTTTTGCCCAGTATCCAAGGGAAGAGCCCACACTAGATTAAAGACCAGCTGAAACATCTTGTTTCTGTTCATGATTTATTTTATTTGCTAAAATCCAAGGGTTTCTTTGTGACATACAGTTTGAAGCTTTTACTGACATCTTTGTTCAGAATTCAAAGTTTCAAAGCACTCAAGTCAAGACTGCTACACTGCATTTTCCATGCAGTCCAACAGATCATAATTGAAATATATAGTGAAAAGTGTCATCGCTCATGCTTGTGAATTGCTTTTCACTTAGCTTTTTAACCACGTAGTTCCGTCTACTTCAAGCTTTTCTGCTTCAATAACTGTAGAAAAGATAGGCACACAACAGCATGTGATTAAAATCATATCATAAGTTTGTGTTCTCTTTGAACCCTGATAGCAACTGCTCATAAAAGAAAAACGCGTTCAGATCGACCACTATGGCATGCTTTAAACTGTTTTAGGTTTAAGTTACGATTCCAATATAGAGAAGTTCAAACAGACATGACAAGAAGACCCAAGAAAGGTAAAACGGACAAGATCGAGTTTAGTGATACATTGTAAATATCATTGGAGTACAGATCATCAAAAAAACCAACTTAACTCTCAATCCAGAAACCTTATGATTTTTTATACTTACAATCTCTTGTAAAGCCAACAGAATCAGATTTTTGGGCTTTCAACCGTCCTGTCAAACTTCGTTCAGTGAGGGCCGTTCAGTGACCGTTGAAACGAGCACCTTTCTCAGAACATTGCATCATGGGTTATAGCAAACTCGTCCCCAGGGTCTTATCAACATTCAAATCCAAGATGGCGGTTTACCGAAAACTCGGCTTTTTACTGAATTTAAAGGCCTGACACAGGCTGGAAAGTGTTCAGACATCATTTGAAGAAGAGTTTAACTATCCCAAGAAATTACTCTTACAGAGTTAAAACTATATACTTGTGAGAAGCATGGAATGTATGGTGCTGTTTATGAAGAAGTCTCATGTGGCAAGTGATTGTCATCTTTTCTCATTCAACCTGTGTGTTCCTAAAGGTACACTAACCGTTTTGTAATGCACGTTTCTAAAGGAAAACTGAATGTCAACATTAATACTTGATTCAAGCTTCTCAAATGCCAGATTTCCATAATTAAACCCCATGTACTGTTGTTTGATTGTGATGGAATAATTTGTAGAACCTATAGATTCATTGTTGAAGTTTTTACAGCCTGAAAATCATGATTTGCACCGTGACAATTTAGCAAATCTTGACTGAATGAATAATACAAAATAAAATATAGTGATATAATATCACAAATACACATGTACTTTGCCATTTCTAAATACTGTTTGGGTGCCTAGGATAAAATAGGATTAAAATAGACTACTTTATGCATATTATTGCAATGAAAAAGACAGGGGTCAAACCAACATCCACAAATAGGAATAAAATACTGTATTTTAAAGCTATTTTATCATTAGTCAAAGTTGACTCTAATGAAATAGGATTTTCATAGCCTATTTTGAAGGTCCCCAATAGGTTTGGCGGGAAGCGGGATTTGGCTTTTTCCGCAGTGATATTCGGGATATGAGCTGAAAAAAGGGGTGGGAAGCGGGAATTTCAGTTGCTAGTGGGAACGGGATTTTGTGTTTTTATAGGTTTGGGATGCAAGATTGGAAAGGGAAACAGAGCGGGATACGGGATTTCAATTACACCGTGACTTCATCTTAAGTTGAGGGGGACATTGGGTATTGCGGTATTGGGCCATTTTTCTTGCGGTATTTTTCGGGAATTTTAACCTCGAATTGCGGTATTTTCTGGAGCTGCGGGATGCGGTGTTTTAGCATTTTGGGCGGTATTAAGTCCTAATACGTTTTCCGAGCTTTTTCTATCCTCCGCGATTGTTTCGGAAACAAGCTAAAACAGAATATCAGACATCTTCCGTCACGCGAGTTATTATTTGAAACGTGATCGTAAGTGATTATGAACAGTACTAATCGATCAACAATTTTAACGTTTCATACTAGTGACATAAAGCAAAGACAGGCCACACGGACTCCCTATGTGGTTTTTGTGGTTGCGTCGCATTATCAAAGCCTTCAAATTGTAGTTTTGCTCTTATAAGCATGTCTTTTAGGTAGTCTGGCGCTTTCACGCACATTGATGTTGCAACAGTTGCAGTGGCTACAACAGGACCGCCAGTTTCTACTCTTCACGACTCTCTTCAGCTGTTGTTTGAAGACAGACAGTGTTGCAAGTTTATTAAGGGAATAGCAGAGATGTTTTCTCAATTCCGTTCCCGTTGAAAAGACGGTTTGGCGACCTTTTTGATATTCTAATTTTTGCGGTTTAGGATCGAGTTTGCATTACTCCTATTGGCCCTTTATAAAAGTTATGTAAGCCAATTGGGTGTCAGCATTTTCGATCCAAATGGTCGTAAAGTTGAGCTTGTGTTTGTTAGAAGGCGTTTTTAACTGCATTCGCCTAAAGTTCAAGTTCAAGTTCAAGTTCATTTATTTACACTTATTCAGTTACAATATAACAACAATAAAGAATAAAAAAGAAGTAAAAAACAGAGCTGATTATACATTGAGCTAAACATAACAAAGGGAAGAGTGTGTAGCAGCCAAAGGAGCAGAGCTTTCGAGTTGGCTGCTACCACAGGACAAACGGCTAGTAGAACGCATACAAATGTTTTAGACGGCAATCCGCTCATGTGTTGGAGTTTCCTTAGTAAGGAAAAAGGCTAAAAGTCTTGTATGAGCTTTTAAATGCGCTCTCACAAATGTCTCTCTCATAAGTGCCAACAATAGCACCCTTGCCTGCCGTTGAAATGCCGCAAGCTGACTGCAACCTTATGCGAAATTGGGCGTCCTCTTATGGAGCTGCAGTGAGGCAACGCACAGTACTGCAAGAAACAACTATGGCAAAACATGGCACTCTACCCGAGTTTATCTACCAAAGACAGTGTGCAGCATCAGACGAGCCGGTAACTTTAACTACCTTTGCCTCAGAACAAGCTGAAGGTCCTGAACAAAACAGCATGCTCCTTTTGAACGAAAAAGAGAATGACGACGAAATGGCCAATGAGTTCGACTTTAGCAGCAATGAAAAGGTAGAAGTGGAATATGCTGAGGGAGGAAATTCACTCCTTCAAGGAGAAATCAGGGAAACTATGCAACTTTTATCCTTGGTGTCCGATCTCGATTTGGCAGAGTTGTTCGCTTCAACAATTGTTTCTTGTCCTGATCAAGGGAAGAAATAATGCAATTACCACCAGTCCACGTTCGAGCCTAGTAGCCAACAGATCAACGGTTATCTTGGTTTCTGTAGTAAGATTAGAATAGGCTAATCCCAAGACTTCTTCCAGGCATGAAGACATGATTGATCACTGTAGTTATACCGGTACATACAATGTAAGGGCTATTCAGTTAAGGTGGCTGAACACAGTTTTGGCGCGCGCTCTTGCTAACGCGATTCAGCGCGCGCACAAATATTGCATGAAAACAAACATGGCATAAATAGAGCGATCATTTTATTTGCTCAATGTCTGCGCTATCTGTACTATTTTTTTCTTCACAAATGAACACAATGTATTGAATTGATGGTTTTACTCTTTTATTACAAAGGTATGTTAGAAAGGTACAATGCAAAGAACTCAGCTCTGCTATTTCTTTGTTGCTAAAAGAACCCAGTTAAATGCAGCGCATGCGTAGTAAGTCGAAAAAAGTGCGATTGAGTGAAAAATTGACTTCTCGGAAGCGCTTATTTCTCGAGAACCACTCATTAGAATTTCACGAAATTTGGCACGAAAATAGTTTAAGAAATAAGTAACTGGAGGATTGAAAAAAAATTGAACTTTAACAGAGGAAATTCAAGATATGTCAGTGAACCTTTAAAGAGGGATAATTAAAGTTCTGTTTGTTAAATTATTATTAAAATAGCGCTAACTTGCGAGTATCGTTACAAGCTTGTTGCATGCAAATTATAAAGAAAATCTAATGACTAGATTTTCTGCAAATAAACAAAACCGATTTTAAACACCTGTTTACATTTGATCATGTTGCCATGGCAACGGTGCATACGTCAGCTTAATTATCAAAAAGTTGAAGTTTGTGTTGTTAACCTGCTTGCTGCCATTTTTGGTGACCAAAGGATCAAGGATTTTAGAGAAAAATGTAAATGAAACAGAGGTATCAAAAACTGTGTTCAGCCACCTTAAATCCTGAGAAACTGCGATTCATGCTCTAACGGGATTCGAACCCATGACCTCTGCGATACAGGTGCAGTGCAGAAACCAGAAGGACGTCTGGACAAGAACAACAGAATTGAAGTTGCGCGATCACGGCCACCAATAGAGAAAGCATAATACTGGCAATGTAAGACTGTTTATATATTTACAGGGTAGTAATACGACGTGAGGACTGTAACCTGCAAAAACATCTACCGGAATGCATAAACGTAACTGCAGAACTAGGACTCTCGGTTTTCTAGAATGGTGGATATTCTTTCAATGAAACCGAGCTCTCACTGCTCTCACTACTTTTTGTTAATTATTAGCCAACACGTCAATGGATGTTACACGCTTTGTTTATTTTGTCTAAATGTCCTAAATCGAAAACTACCCGTCTTAATTGTTATTTTCAATGTTATTTCCTCTTAACGTGACGTACAGAGTACGGATTTCAGGGTTACATTGAGTTTTGGCTCGGTACTTCAGGTGTTGCGGTATTTGGCGATTTTTTTTGCGGTATTGCGGTATTTGTCGAATTTTTTTGCGGTATTGCGGTGTTCAAAACCTCCCAATGTCCCCCTCTAAGTTGACCAACGCAAACCGGAAGCTAGCGAAAATGAACCCTTTCCGACATTTATTTTGCGTCTGTAGAGTCTCAGTACTTTAGCCCTCAGTATCCTCAGCGTCTCCTCAGTTCCGATCGGCATGTTCTAGTTTTTTCTAGTCTTTCAACCTTTTTACGAGCACTGAGTGGTTTGTTGTGGTCAGTATGGCCTCGCGGGATAGCGGTAACAGTAATTTACCACATGAATCAGGAAACGAAGTATGCGAAATTATAAATTGCGTCGCCATTTATTATGAAAAGAGTACCAGCCGGAATGCCTTCCTTCGGAAAGAAAAGTTCCGAGCACAGGTTTTAAGGTCGGCACACACGATGGCACTAGTCCATGCGACTTGTTGCAGGGACTAGTCGCAGGGACTAGTCCCATCGTGTGTGCCGACCTTTAAGGAACTTGACGTGACCTGACGTCGCTTAACGAAAGCTTTGAAAGAAACTGTCGGGTATGTTAACTTTTTAAACCGTATTTGTAGTTGACTTTTTAGACCTTGTAAGTCTTTTTATTGTGATACGCATGTATTCACGGTTTGTATCTAGTAAATCCGGTCTGATCTGGCGTGACCTTCATGCCCTCTGCTTTATGCGGTGACTGCAGGGGCGGATCCAGGAATTTCTGAAAGGGGGGGGGGGGTTGTACACTATCAATGAATGTCACCTGTTCATGTCGCTTGTTATACCTGAACTTGATACGACCTTTGCAAAATGTACATTATCTTTTCATAACTTGACAAGCAGTCGAATGGTAAAAGTGAAATAACTTCGTAAAAACAATTTTATTCTATTATTATTTTACGAGGAATCAAGCAAAATAACAAAAAAAAAAATCTCAAAGGGGGGGTTGCAACCCCCAAAACCCCTCCCCTGGATCCGCCTCTGGACCGCCTCTGAAGTGGTCTCGCTAACAGAATGCCTTTCATTAGGTGACCTACGCCTTGGGGCTTTTCGATTTTTGAATTTTTTCCCCGTTCCTTTTTCTCCTTTTCTTTTCTTCTTGTTGCAGTAATTGACCTTCTACTGGGTTCGCTTGCGGTTAAAAAAACTTCTAAGGATGCGTCATCGAGGCAGGCAATTTTTACCATGGAACAGCCAGGCGAAGTAGCTGAAATTCTGCTCTCAGTTTTTCACCCAACTTTTTGAGCATTTTTGTGCATATCTCAGGCGCCATTAGGCCGATCACTCTGATCTGGGCATCATTGGAAAGAACTTTTCCTCCTACAGAAGTTGAGTATAGATGATGCCAATTTTGGTCAAAAGTGATGACGTTAGAAGTGGATAAAGGTCAAGGCTCGTCACGGGCGGTTACGGCCGGCACAGGCGTCAATGGGTTAAGAAAAAACACGATACAGCAGAACGGGATTAGGGATCACTGAGCTAGCACCCGATTGAATGTCAGACGCACAAACTAACACACATCTTCAGATACCCAGCTAATTTTCTTCCAAAACACCAGGGCTAGGAATATGGTAGTGAACAATCTCTTTCTTTTACTGATACGTTAAAAAAATTAACAAAATAGCGAAGCGTTTAAAGAACGAAGCTCAACAATAATTTCTTGTTACTTAACTGCTACCCATTGCATACAGGTAGGCCTTTCATGATCTTTTCTGTGATGTTTACTTTTGTTAAGTTCAATTCTGCGTTAATTATTATTTCACAAATTAATAATTAACGCAAAAACGCCTTTGCAAAGTGGGTGGGATCGGGATTCCCAAGTGAAAAATGGTGGGATGACGGGATTAACGGGAAAAATGGGTGGGAAAGTGGGATTTGAGAAGCCCATTGTGGACCCTCTATTTTATGTCTATGCAAAGGAGCAAGTCATTACCTTTGCCACCCAAAGAAAAATAGGGATAAAACAGCCTATTTTGCAGGAATTTATGGGAAAATACAAATAAAATACCCCACTTTGTTCTATCTTGCTTAAAAATAGGTTGCTGTAAATGTAAAACACAAATAAAATAGACGCTCTATTTTCCTCATCTGGTAAACTAGGAATAAAATTGAGATTTGCAAGGATAAAATAGGGAAAAAATAGATGTGATAGCATTAAAATGGCGATAAAATAGAGATAAAATAGGGTTGTTTTTGTAAGGGCGTTACATTTCAATCAATGAGATTAATATATGTTGCCACTAAAATTTTGGAACCAGTTGGAAAAAGTGACTAAATTTAATATTTCAATTCAAGTCTTATCTTCACTATCTGAAAAGCTATCAAGATTCAATGATAAAGGTATCATGTATACTGTTTATTACATTGAAAGGTGGTCAAAATGTATTGAATAGGCAATAATTCCTTTGGCAATAAACACAGCTCCAGCTGTACTTGTTTACGGATTTATGTAGATATTTATGCAATATCTTTATTATTCTGTGTAAATAATCGTGTAAAATCTTGGTGAAGATTCCTGCAGATATACTGTATCTCAGTAGAGATCTTTGCAGAATCAATTTTTGAAAACAGTTTAAATAAAACTCTTCAAGATCTTCATAAATTCCTTAAGATTTTGGAGGATCCCTATAAATATTTTCCAAATATTCAGGTACACTGTACGATTATTGTAAAGATTATTGCGAGATCCTGACAGAACCCTTGAGGATCTTTAATGATCCTAATAACAATCTTTTTAAGATCACTGTAAGGATCCTTTCAAGATCCTTGAAGGATCCTCAAAGAATCCTTGAGGATCTTCAAGGATCCTGATAAAGACCTTTTTAAGATCCCTTTAAAGATCCTTTTAAGATCCTTGAGGGATCCTCAAAGAATCCTTGAGGATCTTAAAGGATCCTGATAAAGATCTTTTCAAGATCACCATAAGGATCCTTTAAAGATCTTTGCAAGATCCTCATGGGATCTTTAAGGATCTTTGCCAAGATCCTCATACTAACTTGTACTAGGATCTTTCTAAGATCCTCACAAGATCCTCAGAATGTCCTCAAGGATCCTTGCAAGTAATTTTAGCAACTGAAAATCTTTGAGGATCTTTCAAAGATCCTTCAAAGATCTTTGCAAGATCCTCATCCTTGAGGATCTTTCGCAGGTCTTTGAGTATCTTCAAAGATCCTCAAAGATCCTGTGAGGTTTTTCACCAGGGTGGACTGCTAAGTGCTTATGAGGCATGCTTTTGCCAGTAAATTGAGCATTTATTGACAGTTCAGTGCATGCTTATATGGATAAACACTTTTTGTCTCCTTATTGCAGTAAAATGCCACTTTTTTGAACAGTGATGTCTTTGTGAATGTCGTAAATTAATTTCTGTTCCATCAGCAGCTCTTATGAGATTTAGAAAGCAGTATAAACAATCAAACTCAAGTGCCTGAATGCTTTAGTCTATCTATAGTTAAGATGGTGGAACAGAGAATTAACTCTGAAGTGTAAATTTAAGTGCTAATTGAACCCATGAATAACCCACTGGGCGTTAGCCCTAGTAAAGGGAATCAGGGAACCACACGAGGTAAAGAAAAAATCTTTTGACCTCTTGACCGCTTTTTGCTGGGTATGTGCTGCCGGCATCTCAGAACCCCTACCACATTATAGTCTATTTCCGGGTCATTTTGTGGCTAATCATATGTTGGATCCCCATCCCCCCATTAATTGTATACTGCAAGTACCCCCCCCCCTGGGAAAATAACATCTTGCAGACTGGTCACAAGAGAAAAATATCTCAAGTCAATAACCACTTCATGTCATGCGAAAATCACCCAGGAGTTAATTCTTATCTAAACCAATTCACCCCTCCCCCTCCAACCCTTCCCTTTAAATCAAATGCACAATGTCTAAGCAAGGTTATTATACAGTTCTGATTCAAAACTTTTGCTAATACTGGCTATGAATTCCTCCTGTTTTTAAAAAGGGAAAACTAAAAGGGACTAAGAAGTAATCTATAACTAACCACAAAATAGATCAGAAATAGACTATAATGCCCAAAAGTGACTAAGATGGGGCCTATAATTGGCCACAAAATAACCCGGAAATGGACTAGTATGGTTTAGGAGTTCTGAGATGCCAGCGGCACATACCGAGCAATAAGTGACCCCCCCGCCCCCCTGGGGGGGGAATATGATTCGGATAATTTCAGCTAATCAAATCAGGTTTGATTTTGTCAAGGCCTGGTGTCATGTAAATAAGTTCATTTTGTTGACATTATACTGAAGTTAAAAATAATAGTAAGTATGAACCCAATGGATGTCCGTTTCCATGTCAGCAATCAGATCAGCGATCGCAAGGTTAACACTGTGTATATGAATGGTCATTGAAGATGGAATATCAAACTAATTTAATACAAATTAATATAGAGAGTAAATAAACAAAGCTTACTATCATTTGCCATGGATAGCAGCTTTTCTGCTACCTGGCGCAGCATTTCACGTTGGGAATTATTACTCAAAGACATATTGTTTCGTACACTAAGCCATGTGCTTCGTTGGTGTTTCAAAGCTTTATTTCACACGGCTAACGGTAAAAGAACTGCTAAACAGACGCTGAGCAGGACTGGTACCGAATCCTTCCTGTGGGGTGTTACGATGAGCCAACAGCGCCAGGTAGGGGTCACTTTTAGACGCTGCAGTTTTTTTGAGGATCTTCTTTGCTTCCTTAACAGCAGACTCAGCTCTACCATTAGACTGATGGTGGTGAGGACTCGTTGTCTCGTGATTGAAGCCGTACTACTTGGCGAAGTTCTTGAATTCTCAACTTGGGTACTGGGAACCACTGTCCGACACAACCTCATCTGGAATCCGATATCATGCCACATGTGTCTTCAGTTTCCTGATGACAGTGGAAACCTTCCGGTCATACAGCTTGTCGATCTCGAAGAAACTGGAGAAATAATCTACGGTCACCATGTAACTCTTGTGGTCTAAGTCGAACAGGTCGGTGGAAATTTTGGCCCAAGGGCGATCTGGAACATCATGACTGACGAGTGTCTCCTTCTGCTGTCTTGTGCTGTAGGACGCAGATGTTTCGCACTTTTATATCGCTCTTCATATTGGGCCAATAAATTGTCTCTCTGGCGTGCCTCAGCGTTGATTCTATTCCTTGATGGCTGGAGTGCAATGCCTGAGGCATGCACTTTCGAAGGGCCTTAGGCACCACGAGCCTGTCTCCTCTGAAGAGTAGACCATCCTGAATTCATCGCAGGTATCATAGTGTATTGCCACTGTTGGTGTTAGCTCCCTCCTTTCTGCTTACCACCCAGACTACACTATGGCTTTCACAGCTTGCAACGCTTCATCATTCTTAGTCTCTACGTGGAACATTTCTGTTTCGTGCTTGCTCACGAGCAAATGATTTATTTCTTGAGCGTCTTGCTGGACCTCCAATCCCTCCTCGAAGGCAGATCTTGTGAACAGGACATGTTCTCTCTGACCCTGAGTTGCTTCTTCCAACTTGGGGTAGTGCGGGCTCAAGGTGTCTGCGAGAAGCAGCTCACTTCCTTTCTTGTATCGCACGTCCAAGTCATAAGGTTGCAGCCTCAAGATCATCCTCCGTAATCTCTTTGGAGCAGAGATGAGTGGCTTAGCAAGAATTGTTTCTATCCTCACCCGCCTCGTTTCCATGTTCTCGTACCGAGGCTTACCCGAGCAGTCCGCCATTATGAATTCGGTGTATGGAGAATACCACTATGGTGTTATATCCCGCCAAAATCAAGTTGTGCTCTTAACATTCAAGTTTTAGCTTTAAAATTATGTTTACCATTTCAAAATCAACATTCGAAAACAAACCGCTTCTTTGCGTTTAACATCATATCTTTCCTGATCACTCCCATATTTCAATGAAAAAAACACAAACCAACATTCAAGTTTTTCCATTCAACAATCGACTTTTCGCTTCAGCAATAAAGTTCTTGCCTCAACATTCATCCTTTCAGGTTTAACAATCAAGATTCTCCAATGAAGAGCAATACCACTTTGAAACTGAGGTCTTTGTTTTTATGAAATACCGAAGAAGACTTGAAGATACGCCAGGCACAACTTTTGTATTCAACATTGAAGTTTTGATTTGAACCTCACACCTCACTGGACATGCTCAAGGTCAGGCAGTCAGGCATGCGGACAATGCCATAACGGAGGATTTACCATACCAACTGTTATGATATGTAAATTTCTGTACCTTTATCTGTACCTGTAAGTGGACTTTCTGCCCCTGTCAGCAGACTTTCTCCCGTACGTATAAATTATGTATTTTGAATCGTGAGTGTGTTCTTTCACCGTTAGCCATGTGAAATAAAGCTTCAAAACATGGTGTCAGGAGTGGGATGAAAATTTGCCGCGTAACTGCAAGATGTCAGGCGAAGAGAGAGCTACGGCGACTAATATGGCTTAAGTACAGCGTCCGTTGGAAGTGCCACAAATGTAGCAGTCTTCCTTCCGAGTGGTATACCAATGCCGAAACCGTTAATTCTTGACAACGTTGCGCTAACTGGAAGAAGTTTAAAAGAGCCTGAGATAATTACGCTGTGGTTGTAAGGCTCCAGCGTTTTGATGAAGAATACAAGACTGCAAGTTTTCTTTCTGCGATTGGCGAAGAAGCTCTTGAAATTTACGAAGGTATGACATTCAACCGCCTGAAAGTTCGAAAGTACTCAACTCTGTTGTCAAAAATTCGAAGAATATTGTATTGGCCAAACCAATGAGACGTTCGAGCAGTATTTATTTAACTCCAGATCGTAGAAAGAGGATGAAAGTATCGATCACTATGTATTGGCACAGGGAGCAGAGGCGTCCTATTTGACCGTATTTCTAGTTAAATTCACCGTACAATTGTAGCGCGAATCGATCTGTTAATTCAAATCGCTGTGCGTGATCGAACCGTAAACATGCGATCGTGTTACGCGTCGGTTGAAATCCTATCCTATCCTCACGTCGAATGCCGCATACAGCAGTCACTGTGGGCTAATCACTAGTGGTGACTAACAGTAAGAATAGAGACAAGGGATGAAACTAATTTCAGTGAAGTTTTGAATCGCCCATAAATCTTTAAAATGTGAATGAAAATGCCTCATATCCAGCAAGTGGTCTGGAAATATTATCCGCTCCACATTATAGAAAAGAAATAAATCAGAAAGCTCGTGAAATCTGACTTTTGGCAAGGATTTTTGAGCGTTGTAAGTTGGCTTTCGTACAATGCGGACCGGAGGATACCGGTGACGGAAATACGTCATCAGCTATTTGATCTGTACCGCGTGCTGAGAGCGATGGCGTGTGAAATCAACCGTTACTAATTCAAAACTCAAAAGAGCTGATCGTTGTGTTATCATCCTGTATCAGTCTCTTTTAACTCTTCTTTCGCGAACACCGAACTATGGATAACTCGCTTCGAGAAAAACGGCATCAAGAAGAAGATGGAGTAGCTGTAAAAAATTGAAAGTGAAAAACAAATCGCTCTACAGAAATTGGTGAGTTTTTCGGTTTGTTTTACGATCATCGAGGATAGCTGCTGCAACGGTTTAACTCCAACATAATACAGGATGATATCACAACGATCAGCTGTTTGATTAACAACTGGTCCATTTGTGCTACAATTGTACGGTGAATTTCAACCGACGCGATTTGAATTAACAACAGATTGATACACGCTACAATTGTACGGTGAATTAACTAGAAATACGGTCAAATAGGACTCCTCTGCTCCCTGTGGTATTGGTACTGAGAACTCTTGCGAAATCAT
>JAHPZR010049704.1:22500-38471 GCA_019787425.1 Platygyra sinensis | reverse complement strand
AGGATTTTAGTCGCTACTGAGGAAGAGACTTGTGAGACTTGAAATTTAAATCTCATACTGATGTCCTAATCCTGCAGAGGTCTGTATAGGGTCTGTGATTGGTTAAACTGGAGCTCAACCAATTAGAGACGCTAATGGACATATACGTCATCAGTGTGGGATGTCTCTGGCTTAAATCTCAACTTGTTTTCTTGTAAGTGGAGACAGTGATGCAGAAGAATTTTTTTAAGTGTTCAATAGATCTTGGTCAGGCTTCTGGTTTGTACAGATTTTGAATAGCAAGACAAGGTATAATTTACAAGGCAGCAATTTATCTCTTTCGTCCGCTTGCTTTTCTTTTAAGTTAATCAAGAAGAATCATCTATTGTGGTCCTTAAGTGCTTATATACTAGGCTTTGAACATGGCCAGATCCCTGTAGACCTTGATACTTTCACTTCCTAGAGTGCTAAAGTTCAAAATAGCAAACAAATTCAATTATCATTATCATTATCGTTTCCTGAGTATTGAGAACACGCGAGTTTTCATATGCATAAGTTTAATAATAAGTACCGCACAAAAGTACTGCTCAGGTTAAGTCAACGCTACATTTTTTCTCTATATCTTGTCATTTAACGGGGGATGGAAAACTAGCATTTTATTTGTCTCTCTGTACTAACTTACTATGAGAAGATTTCTTGGCTTTGGGTCAAATCCGTAAAGGTTTGGAATATAATGGCGCCGGGTTCCAAACTTCAGACTCCTGCACTTTAAACTGATTAATGTTAGAATGCTTTTTTATACGAAAATAAGTAGAATTGCTTGTTATATATTGAAGCAGGCACTGTGACAGACCCTTGGACGTTAAAGTTAATTTATACGGTGGAATGAACTTTTGGAAGTATTGAACAAGGTTGGTACATTTGTATACTCCTTTGCTAAGGATGTTCTTTATCGAGACTTCAGGCAATAATGGAAAACAAATGAATTTATAGTACATACCCAACTACTCAACGTCTCATATTTATCTCCACTGTGTAAAGCTTGTCTAAGACATTTTTGTATCACGCCTTAAGACTTTAACTTGTTAGTGATCTCCGTGCATGCTATCCGTGTTTTGACTGGCTTTAATTCCTTAAAGTTAGTCCTATACTTGGATATTGAACATGTGTAGAACGATTCGACTTTTATAGATTTGAAACTGCCTTCATTGCTAATATACCTGGTCAAGAGAATATGATATTTTCTTGATCTGGTAACGGTACAGAATATGTTGTACGTCGAATGAAAGCTTAAAATAACAGCTTAATTTAATAGCTGTTACTATGTGGGATAATTTGCCTTGTACAAGTTGCAAAAGAGCACTTCACAGGCAGTATCTTTATATTTATTCACAAATGAGAACAAGATTTTTTTTGTTTTTCTGTACTGTATATCATTTGTAAAATATGAAAACCAACAATTTTGTTATCTTTAATGTATATGTAACCAAATATCAGGATCATGAAATACAGTTATATTTTAGTACTAGCGGTCTGCAAGTCTTTAGAGAATAAACTAAAACTTTATCCAAAAACACTCTTTACATATTGCATCATTACAAGCAACCCACTGAATACATAAACAAGAGAACCTCTCAGCAGGCAGGGGGAGACTTCATGAAAAATTCATGCTTGCCTAAGTATAAGTAAATCAACCGAGCGACAGCTCCGAGCGTCATCTTCGCTTGCAATCGTTACCTGAGCCCGCAAGAAGGGAAATGGATGCGCAGAAAGCTGCGCAGTACGTTTATCCGCCCTCAACACACCAGCTCATTTACTGATCTCGTTCCGAGGCTTTCTCAGAGCCTGGGAATGAGGTTGCTCTTTTTCTTGGTTAGCGATATTGTCTATAGCGGTTTTGCATGGCAGAGACAATGAAAATGTTTTGCATTAGAAAGAATCTTTTCCAATGAGAAAAAGAATCTATTGTTCTTGCCATGCAACATGAATACGCAATCTTTGTCTCCGCCGTCTCCGCCATGAACACTCGTGGAATCAGCGCGACTCGTAACAGGAAATCGAAGCTAGCGATCAAATTCCCCATCCCCTATGTGTGGTGATCAAATGCCCTCCCTCCCGCGCATGAAAAGGCGTCAAGTTACCGGGGTATGCCCGAGGGGGATGTTCAAGCTTCAATTTGACTCCTACATAATATGGCTCCGAGGCTTTAATCCAAGTCTCTTTTGGAAATTGAGAGACAAAAGAAACTTTATTATTATAGTTATTATATTGATATATCGAACCTGGTCTATTACAGCATGTTGCCCAGTTTCCGACCACTACGGTTTGTAATCGCTATAACTTCATAAATAAGCACGAAAAATTTCTCAGCTTTTTTTTATTGAATAAAGGGAATTTACCTTGGCTGCCGTTCCCGAGTATAAAAATAAACTATGACGTTTTCTTTTGGCAAAGTTAGTTAGTTGTCCAGGTTCTGGTGGCATGTACTAAAACCCCAGGGGAGGCACTCAGGATTTGAAGTGACGGGGATGATCCAAGGATTTTTTGGGGGGTTTGAAATTTTCGATTCCGGGATTTTTTTGGGTACGAAAATTTGGCAAGTATTTTTTGGGGTAGCTTGATTTGAGTAAGGATTTTTGGGGGGTATTAAAAAGAATCGGTAGTGCTCTGACTGCGTAGTTCTGTGAATGAAGTACAAACAAGTGTGTTTTGCAGTTGTTTAATAGTTAACTATGGTGTCGCTTTACATCGCACGTGTTGGAAAATAGTCTGCATTGTCCTGTGGTGCCCGGCTGTGTACAAGACTTCAACCGCTTCAATTCAGTCACTTGCCTTTACCGTCACTGGAATTTCCTTTTGCTTTAGTGAACTTTTGATTTCTTTCGCTTGTGACTTGGAACTTTTAAGTACCACAAAATCGGCGTGGGAATTTTTTGGGGTTAATTTTTGGTCCAGGAATGTTTTTTGGTTTTGCTGGAAGCCCTAGGGATCTTTTTGGGTTTTGACTTTTGGCTCCATTCGATCATCCCCGTCACTTAAAATCCCGAAATCCCGAAATCCCCTGGCACTAAAACCCGAAACAACGAAACGAACGCAGACGTTCTTATGCTTGTCACGCGTTCTTCCTCCTATGGGGAAGGAACTCGTGACGAGCCCTAAGAGCGTCTGCATAGGGGACCGAAATCCGACAGACCCTACCCGGGGTGGGAGGCTAACAAAACCGCCGAAACGATCAAGATAGTAAGTAACTAAATGAAAAAGTTGAAAAAACGGCCTTGATCTCCGTGGCATTACTATGGCAGCCTGATCTCGCACCCAGATCCACTTGTGTGACATAGGAACATCACAAATTCGCGCCGGGCTGGTAAAGATGTATGAGCACAAGCACGACGAGAACGAAGAGATTGAGAAAAAGCTGGATATTTTTCACATTTTGAATGGTATTTTAACTAAAACAAGAAATCTTATTTCCTAAAACAGGTTTCCTGGTCGTCTCGTTCCGGGGTCTCTTGGATTCTTAGGCGATGGTGAGTCTTTTCGAGAAGACTTTGCAGCATTTCTCGTGCGAACCCCGGGGTGCGATTTATCTGAAGAGAAAAACGAGGGCGACTTGACATGCTTTTATCACTCAGGCGTTCGTGACTACTTAAGGTCTCAAAGTAATTTGCTTAGCTCTACACGGATAGTCTTGCGATTCTGGGCTTGGCTTTGTGGGTGGTCTAGAGTGTTTACACGGTACTACATTTACCGGTAACATGCATCTGTTTGACTGCATCATGCATCGTCTGCATCATGCATTTGTTGGTTTTCCTTCAGCAAAGGGGCTATCCTATCCACACTAGAGGATAAATTAAGAACTGACTTCAACGAAATCAAAGGTGAAATTTTGTAGGGACGATCTTTGTGAAATCTACTCGCGTCACAGCATTCGGATTAAAACTATTTATAACTCTGTAAATCTGTCAAACGTGTCAATACGTTTCTCATTGAATTTTGATCTTCGCGGTATGATGGAAAACTTCAAGAAGTGCAACTTTTTGCATCTTTATTGCCATAAATCTTGCTCATATTGGTCTTGCTGGAGAGGCCTTTCGCAGCATCTGATTGATTGACAAGAAAACCAAATTGGTTAATTTTTTTTTTTACAAAATCTTATTTTTACAGGCCACGATGTTTCACGAGTGGATCTGGGTGTAACCTGCAATCAGGCGTCCGCCGCGAGAAAGAAAAAGAACGCCTGATCTCAGGTTAATCTGGATGCGAGATCAGCCTGCCATAACAGACATCAAGGCCGTTGTTTCTTTTAACTTTTTCATTTATTTTCTATTTTGCTCGTTTCGGAGGTTTCGTTTCGGTCTTGTCGGTCGTTTCGTTTGTTTTCTGGCAACCAATTATGGCCACAACGAATTTGCTGAGCTACAAATCGGAAAATTTATTTTCTGAACACGGATCAGAAGGTCGCCATGGCCGTTTGGCGAGCTACACACAGGTAACCCAGATACACGCACAGGTCGCCCAGGCTCACTGTGTGTGTCACATAACATATGAGGCGAAGTTTAGGTCTGAAAATTTGCTAGAAAAAGGAAATACAAATCGATGAAACTTAGCATATGACGAGTTCTTGTTGTCCTTGATGCGTGCACGAAGTTTTGGGGAAAAACAGTCATCGCTCTTACTTCATAACTTCCCAAAAACTTCGTATACTTGTTAGGACAACAACCATTGCCACATGGTAAATTTTATTGCTTTTTATTTCTATTTTGTAGCAAATTTTCATACCTTAACTTCGCCTCATATATTCTCTATATTTACCCATGTTATGTTACGTGACACAAGCACGGTAAGCCTGGGCTACCTGTGACTACACTTCTTACCACAACTCGTGACCATTTACCGTCACCGAGCTACAAAACATTATTTCCTTATGACGCAGGCTTTAGTTACTAGTTGTCGAAGGCTAGCGGGTCAAAAGACAAGCAGCTTTGTAGAAATCATGCACACTAACTACTTTGTAAAGGCACTCGCGTAATGGCCCGGGTAATTATACTCAAAATAAAACTACAGTACTCTGAAGTGGCAAAACGAATCTGCAGGGCGAATACGTGACTGCGTGCATGCGCTCTATAATTTGCCCCCGCTGTGGGGGGCCCAAACAAAATCCGTCCGAAAAATTATCGTTATAAACTGGATTAGGATTGTGTTACCCTATGTGAACACAATAAGAATAATAAGTAAGAATAATAATATCAGCCTTGGCTGATCTTAAAAAAAAATCGTATATCCGCTAATTATCAAAAATGTTCTAACAAGCCATGAAAAGTGAGAAACAACCGGGCACCCCAACACAACTTAGTTTTAGTGTCACTGCTCAATATTGAAGCCAAAAAATATGAAATAATTCATGATCAAATAACTGATCGTGTCGTTTTGCTTTAACTATATCTGTTTTAAATGCAAAATTTAACTTCCAAATAAAACTCTCAAATTCGGTCCTGTGTGAAGATGATCTGGATTGGGTTTGACTGTTAACTGAGAAATGGCCAAAATTTGAACTCCGAGTTCGTCACCTGAGATTTGAGATCTGCAAAATTTGCATATAACGGACAAGTGGACTGAGACTTATACTGATAGTTGAGACAAAAGTTATATCCAAACCATCTGTCACGAGGTAGTCTCTTCTGGGCGATCAATTAGTTGGGACGCAGCGCCATGAAAGGCGCGAGAAAAAAGAAAAAAAAGGGCAGCTCGATGAAGCGAACCCTTTTTTATTTTTTAGCGCGATTATTTTCCTGCTGCGCCTTAACTAACTGAAAGCCTGAGAGGCTAGTCAAGAGACGATGATGCAAACGTTTTTTGGTACACGAAGGTTTTAAGTCGGCTTAGTGCCTGTGGTGCTATTCTTTGCCTCAAATGATCCACTTAAAGCAGAATCTCTCAAAATCAGTCGTTCCAAGTGACAGAAGGGACTCTTCAATGCCTCGTTAAAAGTTTCATGGCTGTAACGACTGATCAAGTTTCCTCCCAGGTTAAGATGGCCCAGCTTGCAGTGGGGGCTTCTGAATGCATGTGGCAGGACAGCAATCCCTCCGTCACCAATGTTGTTTCCATCCAACATCAAACTGTGAAGCTTACAGTTATGGATCCTGAGTGCCGACAGTAATTGCGTCGCTCCTTCGTCACCGACACTGTTGCCATCGAGATCTAATCGCTCCAAGCAGTTACGCTTTCTGATTGCTGCTGCCAGACTCTTGCAGCCCTTGCTTTGAATTTGATTATGACTCAAATCAAGTTCTTGAAGGCTGCAGTTTGGGCTACTCAAACTTAGTGAAAGGTTCTCTACTCCCTCGTCCCCAATGACGTTGCAGCTTAGATTTAGACTTTTCACCTTACATTCTGGAGAACTAAGTGCTTTTGCTATCTTCTCAATCCCTTCGTTTGTGATGCTGTTGCCAGCGAGGCCTAGACACGTCATTTGGTTTTGCGGAAATGTTAACACTTTAACACAATGGATGAGTCCCTCATCTTCTAATTTGCAGTGGTTCAGCTCAAGACATTTTATTTTGCAACTTGGAACCATTAAGCAAGGTAACAGAGCCTCTACCCCAACCGCCTCAATGATATTTCCACTTAAGTCAAGTTGTTCCAGGTTTTGTAAGGTGTCAAATATGGAGATCAACGAACGAAGGCCTTCGATTCCAATCCTGTTCCACGCCAGATTGAGCGAAGTTTGTCGAACTGATACCAAAAAAGGAACCCCATCATCTCCAAGCTTGTTCGAGGACAGATTTAACCTTGAGATTTTACTCTTCTCATTCCGGAGAACCGTGCAAAGTTGTGCAACTCCTTGACTGCAGATCTCATTGCAGCTAAGGTTCAGCTCCTCCAAACATGTGTTTGATTCAAGTGCTGAAGACAGCTTCGACACACCTGAGCTTGTAATGTCATTTTCAGCTATGTTTAGGATCTTCAGTCGACATTCCTTCTTCCTGAGAGCTTCGGTCAATTCCTCGAGTCCGTCATCTACCAACATGTTTCCCTTAAGATTTAACTCCTCGGTTGGGCCTTTACCAGGAAGCAGCAACTTCTGAGATAGCTGTCGAATGCCCATAACACTGATCTTGTTATCTGATAAATCGACAAGCCTGATGGACGCAAACGGAGAGGCACCAAGCACGCGTGCAAGAGCAGAGCATTCATCAACCCCAACATCGCAGCAAGGAAACTCGACGAAAGGGATTATCTTACTTGCTACTTCACGTAATAGTTTCTCATTTTTAACCTCGGCAACACACTTGATCATAACAATTTGCAGTTCCTTTTGTCTCCTTTTGGCGGATTGAAGTACGCTGTCCAGTTCAGTGACGAGATGAATGGCTTCTCTCTTCTTCTTATCGGTGGCCTGTGATTCACCAAATAAAAGTCCGCAGGCAAACTGAAGCACTCGGTCTCGCTTACTTGAATTGCCTTCTTTAACTTGCTCGACCAAGTTTCCAAACCTTTTAAGTGAGGGGTCTGAGACAACGAAGCAGGCTGCCAGAAATTCCTGAAGATAATCACTTCGGAAGGTGAAATGGGTTTCTATGCAATCCTTCGACATTGCAATCGGCTTGAAGTAGATGGAAATCTCTTCCTGCGTTAAAATTGAACGAAGTTTTTCACCACGAAAGGTAAAGTTATCGTCATCGACACCTTTCATTGCTAGAAAGCAGACTGCTGTGGGAATCCCAAGTAATGAGTGATGAGGAACACACTGTGCTCTTGACTGTAGTTCAGTGTGGCTTGAAACTCGAGTGTCTGTGGTGGCAGTTCCCTTCGATGACCTTGAAGTCCTTGTCGAGCTCTCCGGAGCACCGGATAAAGGTAACAAGTCTGCATTTTCATCAGAATTGTGCGGTGTAGATGCTGCTCGCTGCAACTGGATACTCATTTGTACAATCCCTTTGTAAAGTTCAGTGACAGTCTCTGGAATGTTCCCTCCTGCCTCCAATGATAATGCTTTATTCGAGTTGCGGATCCACTGCATAAAGGAGCACATGTAGAAACAATGCAATGGGACACAGCATAAGGAAAGCGTATTGTCTGTTAAACTCTCCATCAACATGAATGTGGCCAAGTCGTCTTTGTCACAGCCGTCATTTGCAAAATATATCTTGATATACTCCTTGATTTCTCGTGGAGAAAATCCCATAATGTTTGTTCGACTTCTAAAGCCAGACAAATCTGGAGAGGTGCTGTGTATTTGTCTGGAACACGTTAGAAGTGTAGCACCCTTCAAGATCTTTCCTGTAACAAGTTTTTTCAGCATAACTGAGAAAGGCATACTTTCTTCAAAACTGTTGGCAAAGTCGGTTTCTTGACTATCAGAATGTGATTCGCTGACGTTGTCAATAACGATTAGAATCGCTTTGGGATTGTCTTTCACAAAATCGAGGAGCTTTTCTTTAGGAGGATTCAAAGAAAGTTGACTGCTGATTAATTTTTCCAGGGAAACAGTACAGTTTGTGTCTTCCAGGGTAGTGAAGTCTAGCCAAAGGACAATCTTGGTCAGGGTCAAAACTGCGCATTCTCCTTTCGCCCACCTTCTTACAATTTTCTGCGCAAAAGTAGTTTTCCCAGCTCCTGCCTTTCCTGTTATCAAGATATTAGAAATTTCGTTGCAGTTTTCCAGTTCCTTTTGAAAAGACGTATTTCTCATAATAGAGTTTGAGCTTCTAGCCTCCGAGAAAACTGGTCTAATGAACATGTCATCTAGTTTCAAGGCCTTGGTGTTGTCCAAGTAAGAGTGATCGATATATTCGGTTTTCTCCAAGTAGAACTTCTTGATGCCATCAAAGTACATTCTTAATGCATTGGCAGGATCCTGACGTATCTCCATCAAGTGAAGGCGAAACAGGCTGAATTGTCGGTCCGTTGGCATTACACACTCGCACCAGCATCCATTGTCCAGCTGTTCAGTTCGCTGAGCCTCGTCTCCAGTGAAGACTGTTCTGCTTCTCGACCTTATAAGATGCAACATGTAAGTGAATTCCACAAGGCAAAAAAACGTTAGAACCGCCAGCACTAACAGCAGTGCAGTCTGGAAGACAGATTTCTCCACACGGAATTTGTCAGAACAAATAACATTTTGTGTCCCATTCTGAAGACCACAATACAGACGGACCGGAAACGAACGATGAGCATAGAAAATGTACATTAAAAGTGTCACAGTGTTAAAGAGAACTTTTGCAAACAGATGTAAACAATATGCTAAATATAGACCGCATAGCGGAGATATGCTTTCTCTCCTACGGAACCGCCAAAGTCTAGGAACGATGTAAACTGTGTACAGAAACCAAATCCCAAACAAGCCGCCGCCATAAATTCTCGTCAAAGCTAAATGAACACCCAGTGAAGTGTTGTCAGGACACTGGATGCTCGTCTGCTCCGCGGTGCCATTGCAAACAAAATTATCATTTCTGGAATGAAGTATCTGTATCCCGATCAAGGTGGCCAAAAACGACACGAACCAAACACAGAGTTGAAATTGACCAAAGTATGTCTGGGATTTCCACACCAGTAGCATAATTTCTTTGGCGTTGATTGCCATGTTGGCACTTGTTAGGCACTTAAAAAAAGAATGACCAGCACTCTATTTAACTTCAAAATTAATAATTCCTCATAACTTGGAGCTACCATTTTAAGGTAAACAAAAGAAGGGATGGATGAACTAAATTGGATTAAAGTGACGTATATGAGGTCAACAGAGATTCGACTCACGAGACAGATTTCTTTTCTGGCCCCGTATGGGAAGGAAATCTCCCAGAATATTCTATTAAATAACAAAGCATGATAAAATATGTCCATTAAAACTCTGTCTGTTGTATTGTCATGGTGTCAACGACAACTTCTATAGGCGCAAGAAAAGAAGAAATTTGTTTTAGAAAAACATTGCGCGATTTAGCGTGACTTGCATTGCAGAGAGTCATCTATCTAACCGGAAAGAAAATATGCTGGGTTAAAAATTTGCCACGGGTCGTGCATGTGAGCATGAACGAATGCGTAAACTTTTCATGAACAGTCAGTTAATATGATTTACAATAGCGGTGTAACTGATTAATTCATCAGACATCATTGAATAGTAATGTGTTGACTGCTAACTTACCAAGATTGTGATTTCGATTCCTGGTCCTCTTCGCTTTATTGACTGCGAAAACTGCAAGACACACTCCGCTAACGTTCCTTCAAAACCATCAAGTTTAAGAAACTGTTACATGTGAAAATGCCAACTATTAATCTTGAACAAGGAAACTGCTTTAGCAAGTTTCCCGAGGAAACGTTTCCCCTGGTTATTCACTAGAGTAGAAATTTCAAGATTTTGATAAGTCGTAATTAAGCCCATCAACGCGACGCAACACGATACTCCGGATGGCAGTGTCCAGTTGTCAAGGATCACGTCATTGTAAAAACAAAAAGCTTTCAAGTGCCGTTTCCTTGCCCCCGCCTTAGTACTCAGGGCTTTTATTATATCCGCGTGCTTTTAGGCCACATGTGGTTCAATTACTGACAGCTGACAAAAATGGCAAAAGATAAACATCAGATCATTTCTGTTTCATCACTCTCCCACGAAGTCCTGTCGTGTATAATTATTACGTTTTATTTTGGATCTAGTAGAGTAAAACTGATCAAACTTGACGTCTTTAAAAATACTTCTGTCTTATTATGCTGGCTTTCATCCGACACTTGTTGACCCAGAGAGGTCAGAAACTTAACTACAAGTCTGTTGCTAAGGAAATCTGAAAACCTCCTTTTTTTGGCTCCTGAAGTCCAGTGGGCATCAAAGTTTACCGTGTTTGTTCGATTCACGTTTCCTTTAAATGAGAGGCTATAAAAGCACTTAAAGATCTATAATTTTCGAAATATTGTACATTTCCTCAAACGCATACTACAAGTTGTAGATAATGCCGTGTTTTGGTAAAATGTATTGTTATATTTCGAAAACGATCCACTCAGTCCGAGTTTTTAGACGTTTTCTATTGTGGTCACGTGAAATGCCAAATATGGGCATGGTTCGAAACATTTAAAGGAAACGTGAATCGAACAAACACGGTAAACTTTGATGCCCACTGGACGTCAGGAGCCAAAAAAGGAGGTTTTGAGATTTCCTTAGCAACAGACTTGTACAGCTGTTGTAGTTAAGTATTTCCCCCCTTAAAGCAACAGGAAAAATGTGGTAGCTAAACATTTATATGTTTTTTCCTTCAAGCGAACAGCCAAAGTACCAGCCACACACTTTGCGGTGGTTATGCACATGCTAATAAGTCTCAGCCGTTACAGTTCGCCGTCATAATATTAATAACTCAAACACCATAACAAGGGAGGTAGAAAACGATAGAGAATATGTGGAACTGAGACAAAAAGGAGAATGTGTTAAACCCTCGAAGCCTCTGTTACCATTTCTTTGTAGGTAATCAAGAAGAGGAAGAAATAGTCCTACCAAGTCTATTTTTAACTTGGATAATGGTTGGTTGGTGTATGCTTAAAAGTATACATGTACAGTACATTTTTAAGGGCAACATTCCCCGTTGCCACAGCTTGTATAATTCCCAATCGTCACGGGTATTGATGGAAACTAGTGACGTGGAAACTGCTCCAGAATACGTTTCATATCCCCGGGGGAGGGGGGGGGGGTTTCATATCATGAGCTTGTAAGAAGCTTTCTCGCATGAACTGAAGCATTACATCAAACTAGCTTGAACCCGGCAGCGGAAAATTTCATGATTTATTGAAGCTGCTGTTATCTTACAGTTATGACAAGTTTCATAAACTAGATATCAAACCATAAACCCCAGCTCTGTATCGCAACACTGTAATGTGACACGCTATTGACAACAGCGCAAAGCTTGTCAATGTTAATAAAACTGTCCAGTCGGGTCTTCTTGTAAACTATGTACAGATTGAAATAACGTTTTAAAAAGTATATTTACTTAGTAAATGACTATTTTACTACTTTTTCGCCACCTGGCTTTGGTCCCACTTGCATAATAAGAAAATCAGATTTATAACAGAATGCAATAGTTTACTTATACATTCGAATTGCCTTTATGCCTATATTTTAATATGAAGGCTGGTGAAAAAACTTTCTTGAGAGAAAAGGGATTTTGTGCACTGTAGTTGAGGCGAAAGACTTATGACGCCATAAAGGCATTATTTTTATGCTGTTGTTTGGTAACACCAATGTGACAGACATAATACACTACATTGGTCTCTTGAGAAACAGTTTTTATATACCTCCCAACTAAAATACGTTTTCTGATTGGAGGAAAACGTGTCACGTGCCGTGGGTCAAAACTCATCAACTCCCGAGGGCGAACAAAACTCACTAACTTCCTAGGGAAACGACAACATGGACTTTCGACTCACACGTGATCAGGTCGTGCTCCGGTCCTTGAAACCGTGCAAATTTATGAACCAGCCTGGGCGTAAAGCAAACCAGGCGTAGTCAATCGATAGAAATCGATATCGGAAATCAATCGATACCATCGATATCAATCACCGATTGATATCGATTGAAATCAGTAATCGATAACATTCGAACTCACAGAAAAAATTTATTATCGATTGTTATCGATTGAGATAATGGATAGTAATCGATAGCAATCGACAGTATTAATCTACAACAATAACTAATCCCAAGGAGTCCCTGGAGGAGTATTCGTTTCAGAGATGGCGTTACTATTAAGTAAGCAATACGAGACCCGCGTTGAAATGGTAAAATATTTTATTATTTCAGCAACTAGTTCTTGGTTTGGGGTTTTAAAATATTTTGACTTGTCCATTCATCCCAGCGCTGTCGATTGCATCTTGCATCTCCTTTATGGCGTTCTCGCGTAGATGAAAGTCCAACTCGATCCTATATATGCACAGACGTTATTTCACTTTGAATAATAACCAGGTTAATAAATAAGCGTAATTAATACAATGTTGTCAAGTCATGTTAATTGTTCCCCAAGTTCCCTTCGTTGAAGGATAAACAAACATTGAAGTCACTGATAACATACCAGGTAATTCGTCCATGATATTCCTCAATTAACTTGGCAAACAAGCAGGAAAACTGGATCGGAACAATCCTTTCCTCAGACAGTGCTATTTTAGCAAACCTGTCGTAGATGTTGTCTTCCTCCCTCTTCACTTCAAGGACACTCCCAGGGATTAGATTTTGTGGAACAACATGCTGATATTTGCATTGCACATCCACGATTGAATGACTCAATTAAACCATAGAAAATACATCGTGTCAATCTTTAACTTGTAGAAATTGACAAAAATAGTTTCCGATAAAATCGATGATAATCGATAACAATCGACAAAGCAATCCTTATCGATTTCTATCGGAAATCGATATCAATCGAACTCACAAATTTTTCCTTTATCGGAAATCGATATTGCATAGCACATCCACGATTGAATGACTCAATAAAACCATAGAAAATACATCGTGTCAATCTTTAAAGAAATTGACAAAAATAGTTTCCGATAAAATCGATGATAATCGATAACAATCGACAAACCAATCCTTATCGATTTCTATCGGAAATCGATATCAATCGAACTCACAAATTTTTTCCTTTATCGATTCCTATAGAGTGGTATCGGAAATTGATATCAATCGAAGATTGATATCGATTGTTATTGATTGTTATCGATTGACTACGCCTGGAGCAAACGATTACTTCGCAGTTTTTTTTAAGTTTTTAGTTGGAAGGTATAACAAAACACTTAATGACTGGCCCCGCGGGAAACAGTGAGTTTCGTTTCCCCACGACCTCAATGTTTCCCTCAGCTTCGCCTCGGGAAACATTGAGGGTTTCGGGGAAACAAAATTCACTGTTTCCCCTTGTGGTCAGTCATTAAGTGCTTATTGTTTCCCCGATAGTCTCGACTGTTTCCCGAGTCGAAGTCGAGGAAAGATTCGAGATTCGAGGGGGAAGGCTGTTCCCCCGGCAAGGAACCAGTAATAAATTGTTTTGTTATAATAGCTGAAGCAGGGTATAGACTTATAAGGCAAAAAGAAGTTAAAATAACCTCTGGTTAGTGGAGAGTGGGCAACAAGACTTGTTGCCTGTTGGCCGCTGGCAGTTAGATTTTAAGCCATTGCCACTTGATTGTAAATCAACCAATAAGAGCCCGCGTTAGATTCAACTTAACTCCAACTATTTAATATCTGTCACGCCACTGTTCCCCTCCAACTTCCGTCGAAGATTGCATGATGAGTTCACACAATAACAAGGACTTTTTACATAATGGACCATAATTATCATATCAATAAAGCTTGAATTAATTAAATGATGTAGTATAGCTGTATAAAAATAAATAAATATCAATGAGATAAAGCTCTTTTGGGGACAAAAGAATTCAGAAAATATCCATTGAAGTCTTCATTTGAAGTCTGTAATGGGAAGCGCCGCTCTAATAACGAAACGTGCATACTGTATAATCTGGTTCGGGGTAATTATATTGACCGGAATGCTTTGCGAGCGATGTTGTTAATCGCAAAGAAAGCGCCAGAAAAGTCGAAAGGATTTGGGGCGTTTGGCGGCCTCAAATTAAATCTAATTAACTGGTAAGAAAATATGAATAAGTTTACCATCGAGCAGTATCGCTCAGTTGTGATTCAGCGGTGCATTTCATTCCACCTTATTAATTAGATGAAGCGCCCAACCCCCTCCCCTGGGGGTATGAAGCGGGGTCTCACCCTTCATCCTGTTTTGATTCCACGAACGGTCTGAAGAAAAATAGCTATAGTTACTATGATGTCAATCCGCAAAGCGAATTAAAATTGTTGCAGAACTGTACATTGTGTTGCTTAAGGGCTTACCCGAGGACAAACAAGATTCGACTGATCCTATCTTCTCCACAAAATTGAGCTTTCAAAATGTTCGTAACAACTCGCTAGTGAGAAAATGTTTCCTGGAGAGAATTTCTTTGATACAGTTGCTATAAAGAAGACCAATGTTAATTCTTCATATTTCATTCTTTAGAGTCACCATTCTCTATGTAGGAATTTCAAGTCGATGCCAAAGACCATGACTGTATGTTCTTTAAAATTCCAACAAATACTTTGAACATTGAAGCGACATACATTAAAACTATGTCCCAGACTTCCTTTGTGATTAGAATTTGTCCTTCGCTGAACTTGAGAATCCCGCAGAAACCAGCACTTTTTACATACATATACATGTACATAGCTACATCGTGCACGTGCAATTCTCATAATGGCAGTATTAAAGGCATGGCGGGAGTTCTTCCTACTGTAAACAAGAGATGATCACCTTCTCCAGCTGTAACCCACAACACACCTTGTAAAATACAAGTTGATTTTGTGATGTACCAGTGGTTGTAATGTTCTTTAGTGATCATTTATTCCACCATGTTGGGTTCTGACGCACTGGTTTAGTCTCTTAAATTTCTTGGTAATTATTCAAAACTCGTCTATAAAGCTCTCTCTGAAAACTGCATTTTTATAATGTACCGCGTTGATGAAACTTGAAGCATACAGTTGGACGTCATGGAGACTTTTGAACGTGATGACATCACCATAGCAACGTGATCAAACAGGCGTCTCAGTTTTAACTCGAACCTCTTCCTGTCCAAACGAATTGGGAGTACTGACAGTCATTTGCCCAGAGGGACTGGTGACGGGTCCGTTGAAGACGTCGTCGTCATTTTGCTCTCTGCCGCACTCACCATTTTCAGCCATTTCCAGAGCTTGGTTAAGTTCCTCTCGTTTATAAAAGTAGTTGAAATTTGAGACAATAACTGGCACTGGAAGAGCAATAGTTAGTACACCTGAAATGGCGCAGATGGAACCCACAATTTTACCTCCAAAAGTCAGCGGTGTCATGTCCCCGTATCTATATAAGAAACAAAACATTAAATGTATACATAGTATAATACCTTTCAGTATGCTTAGCTCGCATACGGACTTTACCTTTATACCATACCATACCATAGAA
>JAHPZR010049704.1:0-17500 GCA_019787425.1 Platygyra sinensis | reverse complement strand
TTTCGCATTTTGATTAAGGACTTCACCGATATATCCATAATTTCAGAGTTACTTAATTAAACTTTTTGTGAGATTCGATAAAATGTTTGATCATAAACCTCTTGTTTTGAGATGCTGATTGGTGTTCATTATTAAGTGTTCTTTTAATAAACGTCAATACCTTTTACTTGACACAGTCGGCGGCTTTGGCCCTATCAGTTAATTATATGTTTAGCAGATGAAAAAGAAAGAGAGAATTATGCGATCAGACTAAAAGAAATACATTTTTTCGAATTGCTTCTTTTTATAGTACACATTATGGAGTTTTGCTTAATTTGTATAAAAACAACATTAAAAACAAGCGTGTATAATTGAAAGTGAAGAACTCTTAAATGCACTATCCTATACCGACTAAAATTATCCTTCCAATGTGTAAGCCTAAAAGACAGCAATGCCACATATAGGGGCTCGTAAAAAGAAGAAAAGCTTATTTCGCTAAAATGCTTGGACAAGAGAGCTTCTAAAGACAGAATTTTAAGTTTCATTACGTGGTAATGGACTTCATGTTGACTGAAACAGATTTTAAGTAGAAAAATTTAGCTAAACTTGGATTACAATTTAAATCTAAAAAGATTATGGTGTGGTTAAAAAGATATGTTGAGGTCTTATAAGGCACACTGTGCAACGCATATATTGCTCAAAATGATGATTTCTTACGTGTGCAAAAAATACCCCTCATTTGAACAAAGCATCAAGAGAACTGCGGGCGCACTGTACCATGGGAGAAAAGGAAAAAAAAGAAAGTGAAGCCTTAGGCCGACTGGCTCATAACTGCCGGAGCTTAACCCGGCTAGGAGTAATTCTACTCCCCCTGGACGGGAGGCTGGTTCATCGTAAGTCAGGCTCCAGGGTGGAAAGAGGCGCTGTGGGAGTCAAGTGTTTTGCCGAAGAACACAACAGTGTCTCCGGCCAGGGTTCGAACCCGGATCGCTCGCTCCGGTGATGAAGCGCATGAGGCCACCGCGCCTCATGGTGCCATCCGAGGGAGAAGAGAAATTTCTTTACTTTTTCCCATAACCCTTACTGCAGCACGTTTTACTTATGCCAACGATGGAAACATTAATTTTTATGTGGAATGAAATTGAAATATGACATGCTGCTTTTTTTTCAGTCAGTATGAATGGCACTTTTCTGTGATGCTGTATTCTTTCCATACGAATCACCTTACTTAGACTGAAGTAATTCCTAAAATTACATCAATAGCCCATTTCACGGTTAATTTGTCTCATTTGCATTACAATGTAATCCAACGTGGATGCGAGGCAATTTCGGGCTAAAACTGCAAAATAGCCCGAAATTGCCTCACATACATGCTAGAATTCATTGTAATGCAAATGAGAAAAGCTAACCGTGAAAAGGGCTATTCAAGAAAAACCAATTCAGCATGTGTGTTCTTCTGCAGATTGTAATGATCAGGTCAGAATACGAAATCTTGCATGTTTGTCCAATCTGCAAATTACATATAATCTATTCAAACAGTTCCCCTGAGTGGCAAATTGACCCCGTTTTCAGTTAGACTGTAGACTTTGGAATTTTCTTATCTAATTAGTTCTAAATTGGACAGCATATTTTTAAAACATTAATATATACCAGTGCATAGACGTCATGTGAATAACTTATTGCATGCCTTGTTGACATCATAAGAGAAAAGAGAAAACAGTACTTAACTTTTAACTGCTCTATCTAAAAAACGAACGGCTTTCTTTCGTTCTTCGCCTGTCTCACAGCAGTCTATTTTCCTTGATTTTCTTGAATAACACGTTGATATTCTTTCTCAAAAACAATTATCGGGATCGTTTTAAATGAAAGTCCGTCTCAAAATTTACCCCCATTTATTTAATTAAATTTTTGTAAAAATTTAATTGCTGCTGGCGAATTTTATTTTGTGAAATCGCTTTTGGTCTTACATTCAAGTCGTTTTAACTCAATGAGCAGTACAAGCTGGCCGGTTTCTCATGTATCTCTGACATTTTAACGTACAAATATATTTACTATAAAACTGTAATTATACTCAAGCGAAAGTCATTGCTTTTCGATCGCGCTGGTAACCGTCTCATGGTGAAAATATTCACTTGAATGATTTACAGATGGAAGCTTTCGATAAGAAAAAGTTAATTTTAAAGAAACAATGTTATGTCCAGAAACGTCATTTCTTAATGAAACGAGTGGGTGGACAATTCCTTCAGTCAAACATATTGTTCAATAATTTACGACATCCCTTTCCTAGCTCTTGTCTCGTATTTTTAAACACTACATTCTTTCAGCTCCTTGAATAAAGTAATTAAATTGAGATTCAGGAAATTTTGAACTCGTAATGTAAACCGTACGTTCCTAGTTGGTTGTTGATACAAGGTGCGACGTACAACACAAATAGAATCTCTATATTGCCAGAACAGAGAGGCTTACGTTCATAAAAGCGTTAGCCAGAATCAATACTTAACTAAGAATTGGTTGGTCATCAATTTAGTTTTAAAGACTAAATGAGGAAATTCTTAACTTACCCGACCGTTGTCATAGTAACCACTGCCCACCAGAATGCATCAGGGATGCTTTTGAAATGGCTGTTTTTGCTGTCTTGTTCGGCGTAGAAAACAGCGCTTGCAAACAGCACTACTCCGATCAACAGGAAAAATATAAGCATGGCTAGTTCCCTCGAACTTGATCGAAGAGTGTAACCGAGGACTTGTAAGCCTTTGGAGTGACGTGAGAGCTTGAAGATGCGGAAAACCCGCACAAGTCGAATGACTCGAAGTACTGCTAACGACGTAACCCGGGCCTCATTCATTGGAAGTGTAATGTAGTACGGCAATATCGCCACTAGGTCAATAATATTTAAAAATGTGCGAATAAAGACCAACTTTTGCGGCGACGATAGCAACCGCACTACATATTCTAGAGTGAACCAAGCGATACATAGCACCTCGATTACTTTGTACCAAACTTCCTGAGCTTGATCGCTTCCACTGTACTTTTCGCAACCAGTTCCACTTGAGTCACTCTTGCATCTTATGCTCGGTAGAGTCTCGAGGCAAAATACGACGATAGACAGAAGAATAACGGACACTGACCACATAGCTAGAAAACGCGCGGGCATGGAGCTATCGGGGTACTCGAATAATTCCCATATCCTCCTTTGTGTTTGGTTAGTCGGCAATACAGGTTTCTTCTCGCTAATGTAACCTTCGTCTATCTCCAATCGCTGAAGATATTCCTTGCCGAGCTCAAAAAATTTCACTTCTTCCGAAAAAACGTAGAAGGGAACACCACTAGGTCGCACTAGCTTGCCCTTCGACTGATAAAAAAATAAAATGGCCTCAAACGATGAGCGATTTCTGTCGAAAAAATATTCGTTGTTTTCAGTGTCATAGAAGAAATCTCTTTTTGACGAACAACCGAGCAGGGTTTCCGGGAACTGACAAAGCGTTTGTTCGAAGGTTTCAAAGCGTAGTCCACTAACGTTGATGATAATCCTTCGACCCTTATCACCGCTTTCTCCCGAAAGTGATGGCTTGGGTGTCTGAACACTCGAGTTGTTGTTCGGTTGTTCACCGATGTGATTCAATCCACGATTGATGGGCTCCATTCGCCCTCCCAGATGGCAATAAAGCAATTGGAAAAACGAGCAATTGATGTCCTTTTAAGTCTTGGAGAGTTATCGAATAAATACAGCGAAAATTTAGTTATGTCAGAACAACTCTCAAGTTATATCTTTAGCACGCAACGCTCGGTAAGTTCGAATGTTTCCCTGAAAGATTTTGTTCGCTCTTATAAAGTGGGCGACATTCAACAACGACATGACAGGTGGCGGCCTGAATACTGTTTTTATTGTTTTCTACGCGCTGTCATTTTAGAATTGTAAATTTACAGAAGACTACATGAATAATTCAAATAGGTTAATGTATTCAGAACAAGGAGATTTTCTGAACAAGTTCTGACGGTTAACTCGCGTACATTTGATCCGATCAAGAGATGAATGAAAACATGTGAGAACTTCAAACAAAAAAATCAGTCTGAAAAACGTCGACAATTAATTTCTTAGGAATCAAGAAACTTTGTTCAAAGTATATTATTATTTCTCAAACGATTTATAATCTTCGAGTATTGTTGAATGGTAAGTATTAGAAGTAAAAGAAATGCGAGATTCGGCGGCCGAGTTGAAATCCTGAAAAACGAGGAGTTTTGGTCGTCGTGTAAAGACGACTTTGCATAACAAAAGCATCTGAGAGGATCTGAATTAGGGAACAAATTATCATTTTAACATAAAGCCAGATGCTCTGAGGTATTGCATGAAACCAAAATATCTCCAAAAAATAAAACATTAAATGAAAAGTCAAAAAAGAAATTAAACTTCAAAATTAGCTACAAAACAGGACGTGAAACGCGCTGTGGGTAATTTTTTTTCGCACAATCTTCCTTTAATTCTAACACTTAAGCTTTTTTTGAAATGCTATTTACATGAAATATTCACTTGCTCGTGAATTTCACCAAAGATAACAACAACAATCATAAAACCATCTTTATGTTCTAATAAGTGCTCAAGATCCTCCAATGTGTACATCGTACAAAGTCCTGAATCAATGCGAGTTATCCGGTCTGTGTACACACATGGCATAAAGATCAATATTTTTGATCGCCATATTTTCGGCTCCTTTATTTCAAATGAAGAAACATGGACAACTGAATTTGATATTATTGTACTGTAGAAAGCGGCGTGTGCGTGAATAAATTATTCATTGCAGCTGAGGCTAATATTTAAACATCAATTCATGGAAGGCTAGACCAATTACATACGAAAATCTTGCTGTTGATAGCTTAGTGGCTTGCTTCCGTCAAATGTATGGCGCATTTCTGCTTGATTCAATAGCTTCGACAATCAAATCTTTCAAAAAAAATCTAGCCCTCGGTTTATAGTTTCTTTGATTCCCAAATATATCATCCATTTTGATAATTCAGTTACAATAGAGACCGCTATAGTGGCGAAGAAACTGCACAGAACTGAAAATTACATCCATCTGTTCAAATCAAGTTTATCAGTCTTTGCCTGTCAATCTTCTGTCACGCTAATTCGAATTCGACGAGGACTTATTGAAAGACACGCACATTGTACGCTCCTGTTAATACTAAACAATGATACAAGTGGGCGAACCACAGAACAATTTCTTCACTCGCGAATTTTATTTTTAATGCCTCCTAAGCTTGACGAAGTCCATCAAATTCTCATGTTGAAACAAACCGTGTGATTGCCAGAATGATAACATATAAAGTTACAATGCCTGACAAGTAATACGAATTTAGTCGCCGACTATTAATCAAATCACTCGACAATATTAACCCATTAGTAAGAAAAAACATTAATATAATTTTATCAGTGTTTTATTTTTGTCTTCATCTTTTCTACTCATGCATTGAAGATAAGGAACTTTAACTAATCACAGAAAAAAAACCTGAAAAATTCTAAGCCCTTAAAAACGTCGCCGAGACTTACTCGACTGACCCTCGCTCCTATGCAGAGGCTCGAAAAGATTGTTATTGCCTGATTTCATACCGTGAGGGACTAGGTACGAGTCTGTTAATTATGGGATTAGCAACTATTGATCCCCATAGTCAGAAAGAGCACATCGAGATTCATAAAATCCCCAAGTTTGGTGTTAATCAGGCTAGTCTTGACTGAGATACAGGCATTTAAAAACGTAAAAAATTTACAAAGAAATGTATGGAAAACCGGACAAATGCGGACAAAAGTCCGGATTTGGCCGGTTTTCCATACATTTCTTTGTAATTTTTTTACGTTTTTAAATGCCTGTATCTCAGTTAAGACTAGCCTGATTAACACCAAACTTGGGGATTTTATGAATCTCGATGTGCTCTTTCTGACTATGGGGATCAATAGTTGCTAATCCCATAATTAACAGACTCGTACCTAGTACCTCACGGTATGAAATCAGGCAATAGAAGTTGTGACTCGAATGGATACTCCGAAATATGGTGAGACACTTAAATTTGTGTATATAAAGTACCAACCAATCTTAGGACAGTCTTACCAAAGGTTTACCAACTTTAATTATGGTGTAACCAGAACAATTTATGAAAGCTAACCATTTCGAGCCGACGCTTAGACATAATCACTAGAGATCAGTGCTAGCCTGCGAAAACAGCCGTCCTTCTTCGCTCCCGGCCCGAATGGCGTTTCGCGTGCGAAACGGCATTCGGGCCGGGAGCGAAGAAGGACGGCTGTTTTCGCAGGCTAGATCAGTGCCTGACCCAGCAGTTATTCTCTGCCTAAATAGGGCGTCGTTTATCTGCTTGTACCTGTTTTTGTGTCACGAAGTGTCTCACCATATTTTGGAGTATCCATTCTAGCAATAACACTTTCGGTGTTATAGAAAGCCCCTGTGCGGGTGAGCGCAGGCGCAGAGTCGAATGAGAATGAGAGAGCGCTCTGACGGTTCTTGGTGTTAAATGACCGAGAGAATACAACGTTCATCTATGATCTTTTTGGGACGGACCGACCAGCTGGCGTTATGAATTCTTGGTCCCTCCACTGCCTTGCAAGGCCAAGCAGCTCTGCGGTGTTCTACCTCACTGTTACAGCAAGCCAAACTTCCCCTCTATTAGCTATGGCCAAACCTATCCCGTGGGAGTTAATCTCGTTTCTTGTGCTAACAAATATTAAATTTGCATGGCTGCTGGCCGCGTGAATGGAACGCCCTCTACAATGAGGACCAATAAGGGCGACTTCCCATTATCCTAAACTGAGAGCAGTCTGTCTTTTCGTAGCACGCGATGAGTTTCGTTTCCTGGTGTGACGCACGTGCGACGAGCGCACAAAGGGCCGAACCGCGAGCGAGCCACGAGAAAAGCGGCCGCAAAGCAAAACAAAATTGCCTTCCCGTTTCTTTCCCTTATTTGCATAATCTTTACTTAGTCCCGCGCGCGGAGTATTTCAGGAACAAAAACAGACTCTACTCGTACTAGGTCATGATCCACAAGGAGAGGATGACATGAACATGTTCTCTTTCTGTTAAGGCTGGTCTCGATATGATCACTAAGATCGCTGCCAAAAAACTTGAGATTCAACAGTGTTATCTCAACGATCGCCGCGAGCACGCGGAAACGTACGAGAAAGATAAATTGCGCGGATTAAGTCAGTGCAAAAGTACAACAAGTTGGAGAAAAGATTACACAGGCTCACCGTGTCACATAACATAACACGGGTAAATATAGCCTGAACCATACGAGGCGAAGTTTAGGTCTGAAAATTTGCCAGAAAATGGAAATAAACATCGATGAAACCTACTATGTGGCAAGTTTTTGTTGTCCTTAATACATACGTACTCGAAGTGTTGAGGAAAAATGGTCTTCTTCACCTTCTCTCCACTAAACTATGAAGGAAAGATGAAGACTATTTTTCCCTAAAATTTCGTGTACGTATAAGGGAAAAAACAACTCGCGACATGAAGTTTCATCGATTTTTATTTCCATTTTCTAGCAAATGTTTAGACCTAAACTTCGCCTCATACGTTCCCTATATTTACCATGTGATGCAACACACACAGTGAGCCTGGGTTACCCTGTGGATGGAGGAGGGGAGCCTCCTCCCCGGGAGAGCGACGCGAGCTCACCCCCCACCTCGTCAAGTCTCACTTTTGCGCTGGCGTCCAGTCCTCTCGCGATTCTATTCCCGTGTTCAACGATCGACTGAAAATACGAGAAAATTGAGGGTTGTCGCGATCGCAACACAGCATAACACAAGCCTTTCGACGCTGTTTTATTGTGACTCAATCTGCATTATCTACTTTCGAGGAGACCGTGTTATGCTTGTAAAAAAGACACCACACAACAACACAGACTCCAAATTATAGTAAATCTTCTGATTTATATTTTTATTTCATGATGCTCGGTTCTTTTCAGCATTGAAGGTTATGTTACCAATTACTTCGCCTTAACCGCTTCATTTGTTGATTAAAAACAACAAAATTACCAAGAAACCTAAAGTTTTCAAATCTACTTTCTTTCCTGCTTCGGCATCCTGCAAATGCAGAAGGATTTCCTCCCGTTGTGACAAAAACAGCGCACAAAAATTCATCTGCGTTCAGGCAAGACACCAAGCAGTTACTAGTTCTGGTAGATTGAAGATTGAATCTAAAGTCGAAAAAACAAAACACTAAAATATCATTTAATCATATCCGTTGAATCCAAAGCATTTCGTCCTCCCTTGTACTCAGCATCACTGGAAACATAGCGCCACTCTGAAAACAGCGAGACTGAAAATTAGACTTTCCCTAGGCAGAGTTGCACAATTACGAACATGTGGACAAACGAGGAAACAATGTTGACCATATTTCCTTCTTGAGCGGGAAAAAGGGCGGAAACAAACTGTATGCATTGAACCACTTTTGCACAAACTAAGAAATGTTTTACCAGAAACTTCTGCTGCAAAGGAATGTGCCACTTCAAAACGAGGCAAGGAAGTGAATAGAGCACGCGCAGCCCTAGATCCCGCTGATCAATACTGTTTCCTCGTTGAGAAGACGGAAAAAAAAATCCGAAGCAAACCATTTAGCTCAGGAAAAATTGAGTAACTGGAAACTAAACTTCCACATTTAGCTATATGACACAGTACATGTAGCTGAACTGTCATAGGTTTGTGGGTTTACAGTTGTGCGGTCAGAGAACTACCTCAGTTGAAGGCTTTGTGGAACTCACTGACTTCCTTTCCTTCTTCGACAATGGTGATGGGTTGCCATGGGTTTGGAGAATCTTTTAGGTAGGACTGTTGGAAGAGAAACAAAACAAGCACACGCGATGAAAAGATGAGCAAAGAAAAAACTTTTGAAAAAGTGACTTCAAGAGGAACAGAGCGAAAAACTGAAGGTACGAACGTGTTTTTGTGTGTGTGTGTGTGTTAAACTGACGCAGTGCTGTGGAGTAGCGAAGTTTGTTTGGAAATTTTCCCGCCAAAATGATTTAAAAGTAACGCTGGGATCAATATCAGTATCTGGGCAACTGCGCACCTACCCCTCCCCTAACCCAGCATGCTATAACAAGTAATAAGTTAGTGTTACTATTGGGTTAGGGGAGGGGTAGGTGCGCAGTTGCCCAGATAATGATATTGATCCCATTGTTGTAGAAGAGAATAAACGATGGGACTACGAAGTCGAGTTTCAAGGCTACCGTATACCTTCAGATCGGCATTTTTCTTCAAATTTCAATTTTTTCGGTTAAAGTAATGGTCCAAATGAAATCTCTAATGTAAAAAAGAAATCATTGAAAAGTTAAATATCGGCAGAGAAATGGCGGTTTTAAGTTTTGGCCGGAAGTAAAAATTACCCGTCTGATTGACATATTTAGCGCTATTTTCTCGAATCAAGTTTTTCACTTGAATTGGACACTCTGTTGCAAAAAATTAAGAGGGAATTTGTCCAATTACCCCCAAATTCTGACAGTGGGTAGATTAGCACCAACAACAAAACCGTGTCTGCAAATTTTTTATTTCGAGATATTTTTTCAATGAGAGCGATTTTTGAACAAACACTACACATTTTTTTAATATTTCGAAAACGTTCCATAACTTTTCAGTGTAACTGAGTACGGCAAAACGCAGACACATTTTTTAGCGCTTTGGATCCGGAAACTGAGGAACAAATTAAATTAGTGAAAGACAAAATTCGCGTTGACTTGTGGCTTTGAAACGGTGATTCGGACGCTCGCATTAAGAAGTCGTGAAAAATTCGACAATTCATTTTATTTCCAAATTATCGGTATAGTTGGATAGCCAACTCTGTAAGCTTTAATTTGATGTAGGGGTTTAGGTGTCTACAGTTTAAACTGGACGCGCTACATTGCTTGGACGCGAGACACCCCTGAAGGTATACTGTAACGTTGGTTTTGGGTCAAGAGATCGCAAAATGTGAACATTTCGCAACTACTTTCACGAGGTAAATTCAAAGTTTCATGTCAACCGCCATTGTCGATAGGAAGTTCTTTCTCGTATCACCTAATGAATCAACTCTGCAGCTGTAAAAATCAATGAAGCTGTTGGAAAAAGAATTTGAAAAGCTTCCAAGATAAGGGTATGTGGTCCATAACGAATAACATCGATTTCGCATTCCATCGAGTGGGTTTTTTTAAAAAAACATTAGGGAAACATTAGGGTGCTGAGATTGCGCAGTACGGCCTGGAAATCATTAAATTGAGAGAATGGGAACAAAACCACTCACATGGGCACGGCTGAATCCATTCTTCTTCTCATCGTGACTGGCACCTCTTCCAATCCACACAAAACAATGTTTTCCAGAATCCAAGATAAACACTACAAAGATATTGAGAATACTCAAGAAATCGAAGAGTTTATACTATTTGTGTACGCGATATGAATCGTTTATGACTTGCTGAAGGAAGCAGTGTTGAGTAACAGGTAGCAAGTTTGAGTGCTCGACACAAGTTGTATGAAGTTCAGAAGGAAGATGAATTCGAACACTTAATGTAGCAAAACTGATTTTGACAACATTTAAACCGTAATAGATTAAGAAGATGTACTCGTTTCACATCACCGCTGTATTCTGTTGTGGTTCCGAGGTGGGGATAGTCTCTCATTTTCTGTCATTTCTGACTTCCTATACAGTAGAAATTTTCGAATTTCCTACAAATTGCAAAACGAAGAGGGGTGGGGTGGATACACACCGTCATCGCTCTTTAGTTCACTCTTTGTTACCGCCTTCCCGCGAGCAACTTCTTCGAAGGTCATCTGAGCGGATGCATCTGACAGCCTGTCAATCAAATGAGTTAAACAACTTGTTTATTCAAAATAAATTCAGATTCAAAGCCGTCATAAATGCGCTAGTTTTGTCTTGGAAACGATCTCAAAGAAAACTATCGCGCAAGGACAGCGTTTACACACAAAGGATTTTGATACGCGCATTCAGTCACAAGTAGCCTGCGTGCAGACGTATTTTATTTGTTAATCATAGCTATTAAAAAATTCTCGATCGTAATTGGTTCTCCACACGCCTATTTTGTCACGTAATCGGTGCGCGATCACGTATGTGTCCAATTACATGCATCCAATTTCATCTTCTTGTTGCTTCCAGTTTTACAACTTATACAGAACAATACTGGCTTTTTCGCTCAAAAGAAGTTCTCAAAAGATTTTTTTAGTCTCGAAATTTGTTATTGATACGATTATTAGTACAATTCAGGGAGAAATCGTGCTCGTAATTTCAGGATCGGCCTCGCGCTCCTCTGATTTTGAAATTACAGTGGAACCCCTGAAAATTTGGCCATCTTAACGGGATAGGGTCAAATTGATCTCAATTGATTTTTCAACAGATACTTCGCAGTTGTACTTCTAACAACTTTTCTTTAATCGCATCACACTACAATGGAAAGATGAACATACCTGGCTCGAGTGGCCATAAAACTATAAAAGATAATCCAGGTTGGGATTTCAGAATGTGGCCGTAGGTCGCATAAACAAGGTGATGGAAAGGCAGGGGGGTTTCACTGTACTCGCCCGATTTAATGCTCCCTGAATTGTCCTCCACTTTACTCGATCCAATTACTATTACTTCACCCGCATGTTATGTTACCAGCACAAAGATATACTCTATTGCGTTCCAGGAACACTGAACGACCCTTCATTTTAATGGCTCCTTCATCCAGAAGATTTTATACAGATTGGAATCAACTAACCTGAACAATACTTTTTCAAACTGAGCACCAGCATCAGTCTGCAAGGAAGAAAAAGTTTATTTGGAAACGTTTTAATGTCAAACTATTGATGGACTAATTACAGGAAAGGGTTCCCACGTTAAAGCCCGCCCGAGCTTATATAAACTTCGTAAGGGGTTTTGGGTGAGCTTGTAAACGGAGGTAGGGAAAAACTTATATCCCAGGGGGCAAGAGTATCTGAGCGCAATAAAAAATGTTTCGGAACGACGAGATAAAACGCATCTGAGAAACGAATTAAAACATACCATTACACTTAGAGTCATATTAAAATTATAATACACTTAAAAACCGCAAAAAGAAAGCACTCATACATTAGATGAGCTTATATCCAGGGGGCTTATATCTGGAATAATACGTTTGAGGGAGGCCTTATAATTGGCGGTATATAGTCAGTGTTCACAGAAAATACAAAGGGGCGGGATAAAGACGATGTTCAAACCACTTACAAGCCCGACAGGAATTGACGACTACCAATAATGTAACGCCTGGTTTCAAGAACAACGTTGAGGTGCAGCTCCGGTAAAACAAGAATGGGCTGACAACCGGAATACAAGTGGTTTAATAGACATTTTGAAGAAACGACAAAGTACAAAATATAAAACAGGTTGAATTCTTTTTCGCGCCATGTTTGTATCTCATTCGGCGGGGAAAAAACTGCTACGCGCTTCACATCACGTGGGAAGAATCAGCACACCAATCAGGAGGTGCCTCTCGCGTTATCTCACGTTATCCACTCCACGTGTGAACAACGTGAAGAGCCTGTTCACCAACTTTATTTATTTGTTCAAACCAAGAGTTTTAAAAAACCCTTCTGTAAAATGTGAAGGCTGGCGAAAAAAACTGAATGAATTCAAAGCCTCGGGAATGGAATAAGGTCGAAGGAGAAGGTAAGAAACGTCACTTCGTTTTAAAAATGGTTTTTAAGTACTTTCTCAAACAGACAGTTTTTCGACTAGTATTTCCTTCTCTCAAATTTTTCCAGACCTTGTGGATGTAAGTAAATATACCTTTCAATTATAAAATACCCTATGAAAAGTTTAGAAAAGACATTGGCCAAACATTTGACGGCATTTTAAAGAAATGCGCGTTTTCGAACCATAAAGAAACGAGAAATTTTAATTGACCGCTAAGGAAGTCCTCGAAATTTAAGACATTTAAGACACTGATAACTGATAGCTCTTCCATTCAGCAGCTCTTTTGATAAACCATTTCGAAAACGGAAAATAAGCAAGCTGATACAAACCCCGGGTACAAACCTTATCTTTAGGTTTTTTGGATCCAGGTTTTCCATCATCAGGGAAAATCTCCAACAACTCTTCCGGTATTTCACTAACTACACAGTTATCTGTTGGGAGTGAAACACTTGATTACACACATCATCATTGTTACCTACATTGTTACCCTGAAGCAAATATGTGAAACCCAGCAAAATATCCTTGAACAAATTTTTGCACTGAAGCTGATCTGTTATGATGAAAATTAATTATATCTGTGAACTGTAAAAATGTCAGCTCTACCAGCCAGATAAGACAATGAAAAGTATCTAGTTTTAACAAAAACGACCCTTCCTTGATCTGGGGAAAGATTACCAACAAATGCAAACAGGTGAAGTTGCCAATGGATTTTTCTTTTGTTGGGCACTTCTAGAAGTTAAATAATCAAACATTCAACTTCATCTCATGTCATGTCTCCTCTCTGTCAAGGATTTTCATCTTACATTATTTTGTAAGACAATAAGAATGTTTGATTTTGTAGTTGGATCATTCAACAAGATGCTGGCAGTTTACAAAAATAGTAGCTAATCTTTTGCCATACATTTTAGTCCTCAGACAAAGAAAATAAAAGAAAAGAATAAAAAAACAATTTTGTTTTGTTGTTTTCAAAGTTTATCTTATCCAAAGGTGTCTTTCACTCACAAAAATATTTTAATACATTACTTTCCTAGGGTATTTAAATCAGAGATTATGAAACTTGATAAAACTTCAAAAGTCATAAATATTACTGAAATTTAGCAAAAATCTGAAATTTACCCAAAACCTCCATGCTTGGTTTACCACCTCGATCAGACTAAAAGACAACAAAACAGCATCATAAAGCAGATTTAATAAAAAGAGACCATTTTGGCATTATACAATACACTATCTTTGATAATACACAAAATGGACATAATGAAAACAAGATATTATTATTTTATAATGACTCTTAGAACACTTACCCTCAATTGGTTGGCATGTTTCCCTGCTTCAAACCTCTCATTTTTGTTACTGTTGTCACCATTCCACTACAGAAAAAAATTCATATGCTACTGTACATTTATCAAGGGACATTCTTACTCAAGAAAAATTAGCAAAAGTGGCTCCCTATGGTATTGTGACTGTGCACAAACTGATTTTGAAAAATGTGCAATGGTGTACTCTCAAAACTCTTTGTGAAAGTTGCATGCAAGATCCTGCAGTAAACTGCTGACAAACATGGTGTCCACATTTTCAAAATTTGTTGTTTTTTTTTTACAAAACTTGGGCAAATCTCCCCTGGTTTCAAAATGCTTATCAACCAAAAAGAAGACCCTACCCTTCTCTGCTTGATTTTAAGGACAAAAGTACAAGGTACATGTATGTAGGAGTTTCAAACAAAGAAACTGATTTGTTCAATCATCGCGATCATCGCACAGGCAAAATAGGGTAATATATTACCACACGTATTTGCAGCTCTTCAGGGATTGTTTGTGGAGCAGACACAAATACAAGATAAAATCAACTGAAACTGAAGCTATCTTTTAATCACTCTTGTTGAACGCCCAACGATTGACGATAAGATCACATTTCAAACCGAGCGACGGTTAAAACTCAACTTACTTGAATAATAATTAATAGCTTAAATACCCTAGCGGTTCACACATTCTGCACGCATTTATATCTTAATTATTCAGAGAAGCTCACACATTCTGCACGCGTCTAGTATTACAACACTAGGGATAATGATTCTGCTAAATCTGGCATGCACCAGATGTTATTCTCCCAACAAGCTAAGTAGTGTAATGAGTGGAGCTTGCAGAGCATAAATATGCACTTCGGAAATACGAAACAACAAAACAGAACAAAAACTTCGCTCATAAGTCCAGTCTTCTAGTGTGGGCTCCTGGGCATCGAAGTCCCACTTATGTTATATCCAGCAAGACTATGCTTTATGTCATGACAGTTTCTGTAAAGCTACAAACTCAGATGCATAAATACATTGTATTTTCACTATTATACCTGGTATATCTTCAGTCCCAAGTCAATAAGGAAGACATCATCATTATTCAAATAATCTTTCCTCAATTTCACTTCCTTAATCTGCACCTTGTTCTGCAGGAATCAATGATAAGTTATCTAATGGTTAATTGGGTAGTTCCATAAAGTAACCATAACTGATGCAACCCAAGGAAGGTCACTGGAACTCTACATTTACAATAAAAATAGTAAACAGTGGGCTTAACACCTGCAAAAACTATCATTCATAATAAGGAAGTCTTTCACCTTTTCCCCAAACACATGAAGAAGGCGGGGAGTGTACTTCTTGGCTTCTACATGACGGAAACCTGATTCAGCCCTACAAGACAAAATTAATTATCTCCATATTAGTAAAATGCCAATGAGATTCAAATGATTCAGGAGCATTCGAATTAGATTTGCATAGTCATCAACAAGGGATTTACCAACATAAGGAAATAACTTCAACAGACCTGAGAAAAGTGTGCAGTACAACACACTGATATGTTATATACTGCATTACTGGTACATTATTAGGTAGTTTAGTGCTACAACCCAGGAGATGCGAGTGGAAGAAAGTGTAAATCTTATGAGACTGCGATCACCAGTGTTGGAAATTAGCATTCCTCTGCTTGCCAATGCAAGTGTGAAAAGCATCATGCGAGTACAAATTGCTGATCACTCACTCATTTGGCAAGCATGATTTTCAGTTTTGAGAAATGACTCCAGCTTGAATATTGATAAAACTCCTTTTCATATTCCATTTTATAAAGAATGTCTCTAAACAAAAATATACCACTGCTGTTTTTTTAACCTATATTTATCTTTCGAGATGCCCAAATAATTTGCCAATAGTACATAGAATTTCCTATATCCTGAAAATGCAATATGGCTTCCCCAGTGTTTGCATTACTGTTACATATCCATGAAGGGATACTTCTGGCCCCAGTTGTTCAAAGGATGCATAACACTATCCACCAGATAAATCGCTATCCAGTGGTTAACGTTTTTCCATTATGCAAATTAGATCAGTGATGACGTCATATTGTTTGCAGCTAAAAATTGTAAAATACTGAATAAACAATATCTCTAGAAATATTAAAGCAGTGTCCTTGAAACTTGGCACCATAATTGTCCATCACAAAAGAAACAAAATGACACCCTTAGTGCTGTTGCCATAGCAACTCTTACGGCTCCAGTCTCTTTTTGTCGAAAAAACGAATCATCCATTTTCAACCTCTTAAGTGAGAGAACGGGTCCTACATGGAACATACATAGTTCCCATGTTGTCGTAACTCCCAACGAAAGATTGTGTAGGGTAGATGGATCTTGTTTTCAGACAAAAACTGGGATTTTCAGTTTTTATTAAAACACCACCAGTGGCAAAACTGTTGTCATGGCAATGGTGCTAAGGGTGTCATTTTGTTTCTTTTGTGATGCACATTTATGGTGCCAAGTTTCAAGAACACTGCTTTCATATTTCTAGAGATATTGCTGATTCAGTATTTTACAATTTTTAGCTGCAAACAATATGACGTCATCACTGATCTAATTTGCATAATAGAAAAACGTTAATATCTCTGAAACGAAAAAAGATATTTCAAAAAGAAAGAAGCCATTCTTCTGTATTTTGAAAGGTCTTTCAAATAAGCAGAAATTATTTTTCACTTCATATGCACTTTAATATTTCAATCCTAAGGAATGATATATACGAATATGGTAGTGCCAGCTGTTTGTTTAGCTATTTTTCAGTAAAACTATGGAAATGAAGAAAGTTTTCCAAGAAGTGTCAGAAGTTGATGATAAGGCCAAGGCCAAAACAGTAAAGTCACTGTAAAATCAGTCTGTAATCCTAAGGTAGCCTCTGGTAAATGGACCAGAGGAAGAAAGCTCAACACCACAAGCTGGGCCTCAGTGATTATGAGATATCGAAAAATCATATGGTTTGGGAATTATTGCACAAACTATTTTGGGAGGAGGGGAGGCATCTTCATGGGCGAGTCAAAATTACACCAAGCAAGGGTGCCATCAAAATTTAGTTCCCAACACTGGGTCACAAGATCAAATTTCCTGGTATTGCTGAAGATCTTGGCAGCAAAGCTTTATACATCTTAGATGTGTAGTTGCTGCTTTTGACCAAATGGATGATACTCAGCAGGGTAGTGCAGTGGCTATGGCTACATGCAATAGAAACCTTCAAAGGCATAAATATTTTGAGTAATCAAAAGTATTTGAGTGGTTTGAAAATGGCAATGCTTCTGACTTGATAATATCCATTTGGATCACAATAAGCAGTTTAACTTGACCAATTATTAACAATGAAACAAAAGAAAAGAGTTTATATTGCTTTTCTCTAATAATCACCGTCCCAGAAGTGCCCAGAATTCCATTCTGCAAAAGGAAATTGGCTTAGTCAAAAATTGAGGGAAATTGTCTCAATTTTCAACTTTTTCCTGAGGCAACACTTTCTGCTCCAGACC
>JAHPZR010049703.1:0-11974 GCA_019787425.1 Platygyra sinensis | reverse complement strand
AGCTTGAAATCAGCAATAACACGTTTTAGAACAATTTTAAAATCAGCATTAGATAAAAGAGAATTATTAAAGCGCCAGACACCAGATCCACACTTAACAATTCCCTCAAGCGAAAGATCCAATTTAACATAATCGTGATCGGACAAAACACACAGCAATATTTGACACGAAAAGACATTTTTAAAAAAAGTTTCAACTATAAAAAAGCGATCAATCCGAGAAGCTTGAGAACGATCACTATTAGACCAAATGAAAGAAATCGCACGAGGATTTTGTTTACGCCAAACGTCAACAAGTGAGAAATCGGACATTAGCATGGCAAGAGAAGTTTTATCCGCAGAGGGGACAACAGAACAGTTTAACTTGTCAAGAACATTATCAATACAATTGAAATCACCACCGATAAGCAAAAGGCCTTGCGAAAGAAAATAATTGTGCAAGTCAGAGAAAAATACTTTGTGATCAGAAACAACAGTCGGAGAATATATGTTAACAATATTGAAAAATAAATTATGAAAATCAATTAGGAGGCTTAAAATTCTACCACTAGAGTCAAATAAAAAAGGAATAATTTTTCCAGAAAAATTGGGCGCGAAAATAACGGGAACACCAGCGGACTTGCCCTGTTAGTGTCTGCGCGTGGGTGGTAATGAATTATTTTGTTTAATTTATTAAGTACTTATTTATTATTTTTGTTTTCCTATTTGTTGCTCGCTTGTGAATTGTAGATAGCTTATGAATTGAAAATAGCTTATGAATTGTAAATAACTTCTAACAGTAACTTGTACCATAAGGATCTTGATTTCTGAGAAGCAATAAACTTGCCTGGTATTTCCAGGCTTTTATATGTTTAAAAAAACATCTGTTCTTATCAGCTTAATATCTGATATGCTGCTCATTGAGCAGCTCATATATTAAACTGATTTTTGGAACTGGGCTGTGGAAAAGAGGCTTGTCTCATCCCAGCCATGGGTTGCCTCAGTATAGCACTACCTCTGAGTGTGGCCCACTTCCCCTTGGGGAAGAAACAGAAAAAGAATTTGATGTCACAAATAATCGTTTTGCACGCGAACGTTAGCTCACGCGTGAGTTTGATCAGAATTTATCCCGTGATGATTTTAGCTGTATTTTTCATGTTTTGTGCCCAGGTTATGAGGCTTGTGATTGCTGTAAACGGTTGTTTGTGCTTTTGACCGTCTGCAATATCCCAGATTAGAGGAAAAAGAAGGCAAAAATGCATGTATGGGAAATCAAAGAGGCGAGAAAATGAAAAGTCTACAACACGGGGTATTCCCAGGCGGTCACCCATCCAAGTACTAACCCCGCCCGACAGGGCTTAACTTCGGTGATCAGGCGAGAACCAGTTTTTTTTCTTTCTAAAACAGGCTCAAAGGAGCCCTCTTTATTAATTAACAGGTTCAAGTTCACATTACAATCGTGGTGTAGATTAACAAGGCATAGGGTAAACCGGTTGACATGTTATCAATAACCTACATTGACAGTATTTTCACAAGTTATGGAAACGAACAAGTACATCATTCAGAGTTAGAAAACTATAGTATAGTCACAGGGTGAAGGTAAGTTTTTCGTGAGAGATGTTGGCCGGCGCCTCACGGATACACCAAGTGTAGGGGAATAAGTAGTGCATTTGTCTCAGTTTGTAGAGCTTGTATTGCTGCGTGAGATGACTCTTGACAGTGGAAGAGAAGTAAGCAAAAGGTGGTATCAATGTCTGACGTAGCCGAGCTTCGACGGCGGAACGATGTATGGAGTAACGTGCCACGGTTAGGATCCAATTAAGAAGATTGATGGTAGCGTGATCCAGTGGGTCATCTTTACAGTAAAGATATCCCAGCAGCTTCGTAGTATTGGTGAGTTTCACAGTGTTGTTTGTTAGTTTATCAATGTATTGGTGTATCTTTAGCCAAAAGGGGGACACATGGGAGCAGTGTAAGATAAGGTGATCAATATATTCTGTAAAGCCACAGAGGTGACAGTTAGGAGTGGTGTGGACAGTCATTCTATAAAGTGATTGGGCTATAGGAAGAATGCGGTGAAGAATTTTCCAGTTGACATCGCCTAATTTATTTGGGACCAAAGGAGGGTAGGCTAGCTTCCATCGGTGACAGTTAAAAGTCGGGTTTGGGAGAAGAGTAGAATGCCAGTGTTGGAGGGCTGGTATTTCCAGGGCACGTTCCTTCATGAGATTAAGGTAGAAGAGATGTGTTCTACCCTGACAGATGTTGAGGGGGGTTGTCCTGCCGCGGCATTAGGGATGGAAAATGAGGGTTGCACAGTCATAGATGCGGAACTAACCGAGGTAACAATGGCTTGTATCCAGTAGGGTGGGAGGGCGTGAATAAGGTCTTGATATTCTCTGATAGTTTTCTGGAAGGGTTGTGCTATGTTTCCATGAGCCAAAAGTTCGTGGATGGCTTTGACCAGGAAGAGGCCCAGAATAGCGATGTAGCAGAGGTCTTTAACTTGAATTACACCAGCAGAGATCCAGTGTTTGTAACAGATGGGTTGATCGTTGTGTTGTACCAGTAAAGATCGAAAAAGAGGTTCTTGGAGAGTGTCAGAAACGGCGATTGGTAAGTTAATCCTAGTATGGTGGCATTGGTGTTTAGACCAGGCGCGTAGCAGTTCTTGGTGGTAAAGTGGAATATTCGGATTGATATGTTGTGGTAAGTATTTAGTAGCAAGGGTGAGACGTCCCAGGAGCATATTAGAGACACGGAGGAAATATTCAGTCAGATGTTTCTAGTTCACAGGTTCAGGGTTTAGGAGACGGTGGAGAGTGTTGAGTCTTAGGGCTTCTATCTTTGGCGCCAGACGATGGATGTTATGACCGCCTTCCGATGTGGGTAGGGCCAAGATTTCGCGGGTTGTTAGGGGGTGTTTGTAATCCCAGAAAAAGTTGTATGTTGCCTGTTCCATCTCGGTGATGGCCCACTTCGGGAAATGGCTAGACGTGGCCGTATACCAAAGCGTTGAGGTTAGAAGACCGTTAATGATAAGAGCTTTCCCTTTCTAGCTGAGTTCTCTGTGTCGCCAAGCTTCGATTGTGTTTTTCATTTTCTGTATTCTCGGTTCAAGGTTATATTGCGTGCAGTCTACATTTCCAAAGATATGCCCCAAGATTTTATCGGGAATGTAGTCATTATACCAGTCGAAATCGTAGATGCTATCAGAGCGATGTTTAAGTGATCCAGCCCAGAGACCTTTACATTTTTTGCGGTTGATTTTCGCCCCGGAAGCTCGTTCGTAAAGAGGTAAGGTGTCGAAGGTGTGGCCGATGGAAGCAGTGTCATGTAAAAGGAGGGAGGTGTCGTCAGCACATTGTGAGAGTTTAACATCAGAGGTGGCTTGAGGCGGACGGATGCCCTTGATAGCGGGATTGGCGCGGATGTGGGTAGCTAGGAGTTCAGCAGTGAGGATGTAGAGGGGCATGGACAGGGCACAACCCTGTCGAAGCCCCCTGTCCAGATTGATAAAGGCAGTGAGCCAGCCATTGACTTTAACAGAGCTTGTGACGGAATTGTAGAGGGTTTTAACCCACTGGGTGAAAACTGGGCCAAAGCCAAAACGATCGAGAGTCTGGAAGAGAAAGGAGTGGGATACTCTATCGAAAGCGTTCAACTGATCAATGGATATCAGGGCTAATGGCGTATTAGACTCATTGGCGTAGTGAATGGTGTCACGTATTAGACTCACATTGTCATTTATAGTACGATTGGGAATACAGGCTGTTTGGTCAGGATTGATGATCAAGTGTAGAACAGACTTCAGTCGATTTGCCAACGCTTTGGTGAGTATTTTGTTATCGGTCGTAAGGAGCGTGATAGGTCTCCAGTTTTTAAGTTTTGTGTGATCGCCTTTTTTAAACACTAGCGTGATTATTCCTCTGCGTTGCGTGACAGATAAGGTTCCGTGGAGAAAAGCTTAATTGTAAACCGCAGTAAGTTCTGAGCCAAAAAGGGTCCAGAAGAATTTATAAAAATTAGTAGATAAGCCATCGATGCCGAGCGATTTATTGTTTTCCATTGACAAGAGTGCTTGGTGAAGTTCGTGTTCAGATAAAGGAGCATCGCAGGAGTCACGATTTTCTTCTGGTAATGTCGGTAGGGGATAGGTACCAAAAAATTCCCGTTGGGCTTGTACATCCGTAGCTTCAGCAGCATAGAGGGATTTATAGAAATGGTAAGTTTCAGAGATGATGTCAGAGGTATCAGAAATAGTATCCATGTTGTCTTTAGTCAGAGTTTTAATTGTGTGATTCGCTTGTTGTCGTTTTTCCAGAGAGTAGAAATAGCGAGTGCTTTTTTCGCCTTCTTCAGTAAACCGGGCTTTTGCTCGTATTTTGACCACTTCCAATTCCTTAAGTTCAAATTGTTTCAATTTCTCTTTTGTCGTCAGATAGATTTCAATATCAGAAGGGTTGCCATTAATTGCTTTTAGTTGGAATGATTGCAGGTTGCGTTCCAGTTGAGAGCGTTCGTGTCTTTCTATTTTTCTTAAGGTGGTAGCGCGACGGATGGCAATTTGCTTGAAATGACGTTTCGCTTTATCCCACCAAAGCAGCGGGTTGTCAAAGTTAGGTTTTTGAGCTAGCCAACTTTCCCAGAAAGAACGAATATCTTCAGCAAAAACAGGATCATTGAGCAGGGAATTATTGAAATGCCAAAGACCAGGACCTTGTTGTTGTTGCGTGAGGTCTAAGGATAATGAGATGAGATCGTGATCGGAATGCAGATAGGGCTGAATTGCGGTTTTCTCGACTTTTGAAGAAAGGTTCCTGCTAATCAAAAACTTGTCGATGCCGGTACGAATAAGGGAATTTTCGCGGGGCTTCTGCCAGACCAGGTGTAGTTTCTCTTGCTTTTGTTTTGCTCTCACCAAATATCATATAGTGTGAAGCGTGACGTGATGTTCAGTAATTGTTTCTCCGCCGATTGTCTGGCGTCGGGGTTTCCCCCAAGTTTATCTATTTTCGGATCGGCTATGCAATTAAAATCTCCGCCAAGAATATTTTCATTTTGATCTGAAAGAAAAGTTTCAAGTTGCTGAAAAAAGGAGCGTCGTTCTAAATGGGTGGGAGGGGCGTAGATATTAACCAAATTAATTGTGGTGTCGTCAATGGTGAGTTCAATAGCTAAAACGCGACCGTGGGAATCGCGCTTGAGATGTTGTAATTGATAGTCCAGGCGTGCATTAATTAAGATGGCAACTCCACACGCATTTTGAGTTCCGTGGTTAAAAATAATGTCTCCGTCCCAATCTTGTTCAATTGCTGATTTTTTTTCGTCAGTCCAATGGGTCTCTTGAACAAAAATAATATCATGTCTGTGTCTTTTGAAGAAATTGAATGCAGTTTGTCGGCGGTCATCCGAGCGTAAACCTTGAGTGTTTATGCTAATTATACTACACATCGCAAAACTGAAATAATATAGGAGAGAACTTAAAGACAATACAATAAAGGATATTAGTCATTTCCGTCGGTAGATAATTTACTGTCCTGGGCATCCTTGGTTGCTTTCCTGGTCCGGGCTACATTAACATTTGGAGTGGCTTTGATTCTGCTACGTCGCTGTGGTCTGGGTGTGTCGTTTCGCGCCGGGTCGAAGGAAATCATAGGTCGCAACATTTTCTTTTCCTTTTCCGTCCATGGTCACACCTGGTTAGGGCTTTTCAGGGAGGGGATCTTCCTCGATATGTTCCAGTGGTTGAGTAGATGCTGTTGGAGTTTCAGCAGCCTGAGCTGGGGTATTTTCTTCTGGAGTTTCTTCATTGTCTTGCGTGACTAAATCGTCATCGTGAGAAATGTCGGGAGCTGGTTGTTCGCAATCGCGAGCGATGTGACCTTTGGACCCGCAGTGGTGACACTCGATTTCTGGGCATTTTCGACGGGAATGGCCAACTCCGTGGCAAAAGGAACAGACTCTTTGCTGGTTGTTATGGATTATACGACACCACTGTCCATCAATCCTGAGCGAGTATGGAATAGAGACTTTTGAAAGAACCATGCGAACAAGAGGATTGCCGTTTTCAATGCCAGCCAGATCATGATCAGCTCGATATTTGAGACGGATAAGTTCACTTTTAATTTCGCCGTACTCAGAGAGGGCTTCGATTACTTTCTCATCATCCACATACGCTTTAAGACCAAGAATACTCACATTGACATGGTAGCGTGCGGCGGGTTGCATTGGAAATGAATTTCATGGAAATCTACACCATTATCGAGGTAGTCTTCGGCTTCTTCTTTTGTTACAAACTCAATCAGGAACTCGCCAGCTCCCAGATCTTCGACACAGGTAGGATTAGCTTCACCTTCTTTTGCTAAGGCATTCTTGACATCATTCACGGTGGCTGTACATGGAAATTTCACAGTGATGGTTTTTGCTTTGCGGTCGGCCATGATGCCTCGTGGGCTAGCCGCACACACAAATCCTTCGTGTTTCTCTTCTAGGCGATGATTGCCAAAAGAAACGAACCAAAATGATCACTGGATACTTATTATACACTGCATTATCACTGTTAGAAGACAGGATGGATTACTTTTCCGCAAGATTGAGAAAGATGGCACAGGATGCCAAAAACTGCACCCGGACGAGAACCGGTGCTTTCCCTGTGGTATGGTCATAGACATTTTAAAGAGGTGAAAATTTAGTACTTTAAACGGGCCACCATAGCAAAAGAAAGTAAAGGAAAACGATAGTACCAACAAGGAATCTTTCAGCAGGCATTTGTTGGTATCTCTGCAAGTTGCATGCACGTGGAGAGGCAACGATGGTAACGTGGCCGTTGCTTCCTGCCTGTGTCTGTAACGCTTTGTCAATAACGCAATTTAGTAGCATTGCCCACCAAAATTGCCTCGTTTTGAGGGTAAAAAGGTGTTGAATTACACTCACCCCTGGAGAGACGTTATCAACTTCGCTGCTGAATTTCTTTGATCTGTCCGTACTCTCCGTAGAAATAGTGCCTACATGTCGGCAGGTCAGTGAATAGCGTGGGCCTACAGTGGGTTCCAGGCCCCCGGGTGTCAGAATATTGTCCACCATATCTCCAAGGGGAAAACCTTGGACCCCCCCCCCCCCCCCTCAGGGGAGGGAAGCTTGCGGTATCGCTTCTCGGCCTTTTGGCAAAGATCAGAGGGCTAGCGATCTTTCTATTTTTGTTTTCGCAGAGATGTCTGACCAAACGAATATAACTGAGGATATTAATGATGCGGTTGATGATGCTATTGAAGAGTTGAGTGTTTTCCAGGATGGGCAAGATGTTAATTCTGGTACTTGGGCCGAGCAGACTGAGGATAGTGCGTGCGGTGGAATTGATTATGAGGAAATTGAGTTACCACAAGCTTTGCATCAACTCATTTCAAGTAGTGGTGTTTGTTTAGTGACGATGCCTGACAACATGTGGAGTATAAATGGTTTTTCTGCGAGGCTTAGACGTGGTCTCTCCATTACCTTTTCGGTTGACGCTGAGATTACTGGCCTCGATATTTTGGAAGCCTTTATGAAAGCCAATGTTGATCCTGATCATATCGCTTCCATTCAATATGGGAACTTGAACCGCTCTTGGGTGGTTTCGTTTACTGATCAACAGATGAAGGAATTTATCTTAGAAGCTGGCCATATCAAGATTAAAGAATTCTTAGTTTTCCTTGGAGATGCAGATTTGAAAACTGTAATTGTTAAAATTTATGAAGCGCCGCCTGAGATGCCCGATACAGTTGTTATTGGGTGTTTGTCTCACTATGGCTGTGTGTTATCGTTCAGAAGAGATCGTGGTGTTGCCACCAGAATTTTAAATGGCGCACGAACTGCGCGAATGCCTTTGTCTAAAACAATCCCTTCTTCAGTTCGCATTGCTGGTGAAGCTATTGGTATTACCGACACTGGGCAGCCTAAAACGTGCCGTAAATGTGGTGACAAAGGTCACCTTGCTTCGGCATGCAAAAATCCGAGGTGTTACAATTGCGAGTCTCCTGGGCATAGAGCCGCTGATTGTGACAAACAACCGTTGTGTGATATTTGTCTGGATTCAAAACATCCCATGGCGAATTGTCCTTTCCTTCTTTTCAGTGTGAATGTGTCTAACGTGGAGGAAGATGCAAATTATGCTGATGCTGTTAAGGCAGATTCTGTTGCTAGAGTTTGGAAAAACATTTCCAAAGAGCCAGTCTCGAGCGAAACGTGTCACCCGCCTGCTGACAAGAATGCAAGATCGGAATGTGCAAGCGGTCAAGAAAAGGCGGGAAAGACAATGGTCAGAACAAAAGCAATCAAAGCAAAGGTCAAGAGAAAAGTGGCGGCAGTGCAAGCAAAAGAAGCTCAGACAAAGGCAGTTCAAACAAAGGCAGTTTGGATAACAGCGGTAAAGAGAGGAGCAGTAAAGAAAAGAGAGATGAGCGAGTAGATCATCACTGTGGAGATGACCACCGTTGAAAGAAGAGGAGCAGGAGCAGCGACAGCAGAGATAAGAGCAGTGATCGCAGGCATGATGAGTGTGATCGGGATAGAGATCATTATTACTACGAGCGTAATCATGGCCGAGGTCGGGACAGGGATCGGGATTGGTCTCGTCATCGTGAACGCAGTGGGCGTGATCGGGACGACCATGATTGATACCGGGACCGTGATCGTGACCGGCGCTATCGCGATTACTCGCCTCCATTGTATTCCAGTGATAGTTATGATGACCGCCGTTCACGTAGGTTATCTCTTAATTAATTACTTAAAACAATTGAAACGCGACTAAAATGTTTGTCTATTAATATTCGAGGTATTGGTACGCATGGAAAATGTCATTTAGTATCTTCTGAGTTGTTACGTTTGAAGTATGATGTTTTTCTCTTACAGGAAACTCATGTTTCCTGTAAGGAAGAAGCTGATAGATTTGCTCGCCTTTGGCCTGGAAAGTGTTTTTGGTCCTTCGGGACGGGTAAGTCTGCGGGCGTCACGGTTCTTACCTCTCCTAATTTTTCTGGCAAAGTATCACGTTTTGTTTTTGACTCTGATGGTCGCGTTTTGAGTGTTTAAATTCATGTTGGGAATTCTACTTGTAATATAGTTAACATTTATGCTCCAAATACTGTTTCTGACCGTAAAACTTTTTTTGAGCGGCTTCATGATTATTTTCTTTCCTGCGGTGTTTTAATTATCGGTGGTGATTTCAATTGTGTGGATAATTCAATTGATAAATTCCATTCAGATGATGTTCATTCCATCGATAAAACTTCCCTTTGTTCTTTGAAGTCGGCTTTTTCTTTGGGTAATGTTTGGTGTAAACATCATCCACAGGCGATTTCTTTTACCTCGTCGAATAGCAATGAAACTCAGGCTTCTAGATTAGATCGTTTTTTCGTATCCAAATCTCTTTTGAGCTCCACTTGTTTGTCTAAAATTTTTCCCTCCATTCTGTCTGATCATGACTTTGTTGATTTTGAATTTGCGACAAATCTTCCAGGCCGTAAAAGCGGTATTTGGAAGCTTAATTGCTCTTTGATGTCAGATGCCGATTTTAAGCAATTAATTATTGATGCAATTGAGGTGTCAAAACTTGAGGGAAACAACTTCACCTCCCTTGGGGATTTTTGGGATAATTAAGATTTGAAGAATATCTATTGATTTTGCCGTCCGTAAGCATAGAAAAGTTAATGCTGAGCGTGCTTTGCTCACTAAAAGGCTTATTCATGCGAAGAATGATTTTCACTCTGGTGATCACTTAGCCTCACCTATTGTTAAGGATCTTGAAAGCGTGCTTTCGTCTGTTATTTCTAAAGAGGCAAAGGGTGCGAAAATTAGGTCTAAAGCTCAATGGTTAGAAGAGGGCAAGAAGCCCACTCGTTTTTTCTTTCGACAAGAACAAACACGTGCTGAGAAAAATTTTTTGGAATCGCTTGTTGATAAGAATGGTGTTGAAAAATCTTCACAGGAAGATTTAGAATCTATTTTAGTTGATTTTTATACTTCTCTTTTTTCTAAGGATGTTATCGATATGCAAGTTCAAACTGAATTGATTGATGATTTAGAATTTTCTTTGACCGATTCTGTGAGCGAACAATGCGAAGGTTGGTTTACTAAATAGGAGCTTCTGTCTGCCCTGCAAGGCTTGCAAACCGGCAAATCGCCAGGGTCTGACGGACTCCCTACTGAGTTTTGTCTTACCTTTTGGGATTCCCTTTGCGATCTTCTTCTCCGGGTTTTTAATGAGCCCTTTCATCTTGGCGTCCTTTCGGATAGTCAGCGCAAGGGCCTTCTACGCCTAATTCGTAAGAAAGATAAGCGGAATTTAGCTAACAACTGGCGTCCGATTTCTCTCTTAAATACTGACTATAACTTAGCCTCTAAAGTTATCACAGAGCATTTCAAAGTAGTAAGGTCCTCTATTGTCCATGGTGATCAAACTTGCAGTGTTCCTGGTAGATCGATTTTTTCAAATCTTCAGCTAGTTTGGGCCATTCTTGATACGATTGATAAGACAAATGAGACCGGCATTTTGGTTACACTAGATCAGGAAAAGGCATTTGATCGCGTGGATCATGAATTTTTAATGCGTGTCTTAAGTAAGTCTGGTTTTGGCCCCTCCTTTTGTGGTTGGGTCAGCCTTTTTTACACTAATGTTTTTTTCTCACATTATTTGTAATGGTCAACTTTCTAGTCCCATTTTTCTTCAGAGGGGAGTGAGGCAGGGTTGTCCTCTCTCGCCCCTCCTCTATGTTTTGGTTTCTGAGGTACTTTCTACCCAGATACGTAAGTGTAAAGAAATCGAGGGCTTCCGTCTCCCCGGGGCCGGGGGCCTTCAGTTTAAGAGTGACTCTCCCTAAGATCCTCATATTCAATTTTCATCCAGAAATAGATTTCGCTCATAATTCTTCCATCAACTTCCCTTGGCAAGTAGGTAACAAATATGAGATAATATCTGAGAAATGGAACTTTTTCAAAATTTTCTGATGGGAACTTTTGGCATCCTGGAATGTGCTCAAAACTTAGCAGTGAACTCGCGAATTTTACAAGATTTGCAGTTGTCAGTTCTTGAGAATACGGATCATTCAAAACCTCTAACTTCGCCAGTTATAAACAATGAGCTTTTGTCTCAAGAAGACAAATAATTGTAATCATAAGCTTTAATTAGTGTAATAAATTTGATGGCACAAAGTTTCTCTCGTTCAAGCTCCTATCACAACATGCGATTTAAGCTAAGTTTAGAGGAATAAATTGCAAAAGTGGCTCGTACTCACAGGCTCCTCTACACATCAATGCAAAGTTCCATCCATCATCTGTGAAAATCAGTTAAAACATTTGGCCGCAACTGTGTTTTTGTTTCACGCTTGAGAGGGAGAAAGTCGTGACACTCGGCTAAATAGACCGCCACACTTCCGTTCGTGCAGTGCCAACAGCCTTCGGCCGCTTTTTCCATCTGCCGCGCAAGAAAAAACCTGTGGTACCCAGGATAGGGGTTACCGGGCTTTTATCGAAAAAAAAATCTGTGCGAGTCTTTTTTTCTATTCGGTCGTTTTCGTCGCATGCTCAGATTGTCCGAATGTGCGCCCGAGCCAGCGCACGTGGGGGACACATCAGCACTTGACGCGTCAGCTAACCCTTCCCGTGTACAACAAGATGGAGGAGAGCTAGAAAATTTTCTGCAGCCTGCTTTGGCAGGCCCAAATTGTGAGTTTTTCTGGTGTGGTCTGACCTAGTCGGGCCAATCACGAGTTACCGGTTGCCTATGTTCCTGACCACGATAATGAGTTGCCTTCTTGTCCCCTGACCGCTTTTTTTATGCCACGTTGCCGAGTGCCTGAAAATGAAGTCTTCAATGCCTTAAAAGATGCTGGAGTTAATAGTGCTGATATCTCATGTATTCAACATCAATCCTCTGTAGAAATAGTGTTAACTATCTGTAGTGCTCAGTTTAAAGAAAATTTCCTGCAGAAAAATCTTATCAAGGTTCGCGACCAGCCTTT
>JAHPZR010049702.1:5000-11176 GCA_019787425.1 Platygyra sinensis | reverse complement strand
TCTGGACACTACAATCCCCAGATCGTACCATACAAAAGGGGCAGATCCTTGGAGATATTCTAGTTCGAGCAAAACTTCCTAAAGCGGCTATTACACACGGATAGGAGTTGCGTAGGCCTGTTACCCCATTGTTGTCACTCGCTGAATCCAACGATAAGCTTCATATTAATGACTGGTGTGCCAGAAAACTGACCTAGTTTGGCCGGCATTTCATGAAAATATCTCAGGACTACGAATGTGTGGACATTGAATCTTGGAGTCAAAAATATAGGCAACTTACCTTTTAATGTGCATTTGCCGATTGACCGTCTCAGGCGATAAAAATACCTCACGTACGTCAGGCAAGCATTAGACCGGCGGAGATGAATAAAATCGCTGTCCTCTTCAATGTCGATATCATGTCGTTCGAATTCAAGCTTGAATTTTTCTTTAGGTCTTGCAGAAGTCCTTTTTGAATCGAAGACGCAGTCTTGCCACAAAATCGACATAAATTTGCTGTTTTGATTCTATGGGTACCAGCATCCGCCATCTCAATACCTAGGAACACATCAATTACAGATGTAGATATGGCCGCCGTTACGAACAGCACATCGCAAATCAAAACAACCCCGTGCACTTTTTTCACAGATCGTGCACAACACTAAAAACAGATTAAATCCCAAGTATATAGCGTGAAGATTAACGACATATTTTTTGTGATTGTCGCAAAAATCTGCAAGCAACTTAAATCTAATGACAAAATGAAAAACATACCTGATCTGTATGCAAAATTGCAAGCGCTGTTTCACTTTACGAGTAGCATTTTACATCGTTTACGCTGGTCTTCAGCCGCCATCTTCAAAACACGCGAGGCTCTTCCTTTCTTGGTACTTATCGAATAGAGTTATGGGTAAAACACCCGAGCATAATCGAACAAATAACGAGCAAAGCGAAGTGAATACGAAAATTCCCAATTTTTGAAATGGCCGCCATTATATGACGTCACATGGTTATCAAAAATGATAACGATCCCGGACTGGTAAACACCCCCTTGGATCATGCGCAGTCATTTTGCTGCTGTGTCCGCTGTGTCAGCGAGAGGAGAAGGTGGCTGAGGCGGCGTCTGAGGCGGCTGAAATTTAAGCTAGTTAATTGCGACGGTCGCGACAGCATCAAGTTTCACATCCAGTGTATAGAATTATCCATGGCGGGGGTCAAGCAAGAATCGAGCGTGCACCCTGTGTTCCTTGGACAGAAAACTAGGCAGGAAGGGGAAATAGAGAAACAAAAAGCTGAGCTGGGTGTTTGTCGCATAAAAAAATCCTCAACGTTGGTGCAGGATATCAAACTGTCGGCTCAGGAGCTGTAGTCAAAAATCTGATTAATCAGTGGCCCTGGAAAGACAAGTGTTGTATTGTTACCAGCGACGAAGTCCTCCCAGGGAATGATTTCGATATAAATGAATTTTATGACTTCAAGAAGCTGAAGTCAAACAAACTGAAAACTTTTAAACTTGGCGATATTCGCCATGTTGGATGCCGTCTATCGATCTACTTCCGGGTTAGTAGTGATTCCTCTGCAGGATCCAAAGGCATTCATGAAATCCAGTATTTTCACATATCGACCATTCACTAAGGGAGATGAACGTTCGAATGAATTGTTGAGTCCAATCGTGGATAACATGGGCTCGAGCGGTTTTGATGTAAAGCCGTTTTGGTTGAAGCAAATGCCAGATCTGCGGTTTTTTCTTAATGATGGACACACGTCTTTTGAAACTCTGGCGGATTTTACCGGCTCATCAAATCGCAAGCCCCATGGTTCTGTTATTTTGTCTGTTGGCGAGAACCTGACTGCTGTTGGAATCTTACACTGCCGAGATGATGGATCAAGTGGAATTTCTCCAGTCTGGTTGTCAGACGAAACCTTTGGCTTTAGTAAGATTAAACTTCCTAAGCGTTAATAATTATTAAAATATATTTTTTCATGTGACCTAATCGTTCATACTTTCACAACTAGAAAACTGTCTGCAGTTTACAGCTCGTGACTAACAAAGTGCACACTATCAATTGAGTGCTGGGATACCATTTGGATGTTAATGGAAACTCATTCATGTATGTCTTTTGATCTCCATGTTGTACTGAAGTGGTTGGAATGGATGTGAAGAGGGGGAGTTTAATCTTGCTGTTTTTGACTACAGCAAAAGGAAGATATGTGCAGATACATGTAACGTAAAACAAGCAGGCAGGCATGAGTAACAAGCAGTTTCTTAATGTTGAACTGTTTCAATTTACAAATATCACAACAGATCGTTTTCAATGTCACACAAAAATTAAAAACCATCCAGTGGAAAGAGCTAAGAAATCGTGATGTTGTAGAAGATAAATAAACACTAGGCCTGTGTGTTTCCCCAAACGTCATAATATATTCGTTGAAATGTTTCGCAGAAATGTATACAGCCCAGTATAAAAATGCCATGTTGGTGTTAGCCTCCATGTTACACCAATATGGTGGCCTGAAAATAGTGGAAACATCTCGAACTTAATAGTTTGGCTATCTATGCGACTGATTATCAGTACTGAAGAAAACAAGCATTTACATAATTTAAGCACTTGTCCTAATGCTCTAACTTCTAAAAGGGCTCAAAATAATAAGATTTATTATATGGAGGAGAGTGTTTTACTGGGAACTAAACCACTCGTAGATTCCATACGCCACTTCATCCGGGACCTGAGTGGCGTATTTTCCGTATGTCACCTTCGTGAGTGTCGTATCGTTCAATGACGTCACGATTCCCGCCTTTTGCTTTTGTTGAATTGGTTTCTCCATATAATAAAAAGAACATTACACGTTGGCTCGAAGATATGAATTTTATGTTCGAGTGGCAAGAACAATATCTCACTCGTTCGCTTCGCTCACTCGTGAGATATTGTTCTTGCCACTCGAACATAAAATTCATATCTTCTCGCCACCGTGTAATATCCTCTATATATATGTTATTGGCCGGCTGGGAGGTCCGTATAGGGAAAAACTGTGACCGAGGCCCGAGGCCCGATGACCGACCGACCCTAAGCAGGCCAATGACATTTTTATCTTTTTTTTCTTGCCGTAAACTGGCTTACAAGTACGTTTGTTTACGCAACTTTGCCATTGAATTGGCTTACGCGCCGTCTACAAACCATTCGCAAAAAATCTAGCAAGCGAAAGAACGAGTAAATCAGACACTATACGAAGAAAGATGTATTAAAGAACAGAATTATTTCGAACTTCTTTATGTTAGTACATTTAGTTCCCTAGTTAGGGTCTCCATAATTGTTTTCCAGGTGTGTTCAAAGTTTGAAGTTGTACTACAAAAAACAGTTTTTGTCGATCATTGCGAATCACCCGACTGAATTAGACTTTTCTACCGTAAATTGGGTAGCAGATAACAAGAAAATTCGTTAAGTGTACTCCACAGCAATTCTCTGAAGTACAGCAATGATTAGAGAGGGAAACTCGACTGAAATTGACTCAGTTTTTACTTAAAATTGTACAGAGAGACACACAGGATTACGCGCCATTACAGCGCGAGCAACAAACAACCAAACAATTTTACTCTCACAACTTCAAAAACTTCAATTGAATTTACTTACAGTCACTTCTCTTGCCATCTAAAGGTGAATAGAGGTAAACTTGCGTTAATTAATCGTCTTTGGAAGTGAAAAAAGGGCGAAAGATTGACGATAACCGCTAATTCATTCACGAAAATAGATCAACTCGATAGATTAAAAAAAAAAAAAACTCGATGGATTCCGCCCGCTGTAGCGGTCCGTATGAGAGAATTCCGCCCGCTTCAGGAACCAATCAGATTGCAGGATTTGTTGAATTCCGCCCGCTCACGAGTCGAAAAAAAGATTAAAGAGTATATGTTTTGGAACTCCATAGCCCGGAAATTCAAAATGCTCTGGTTTCAAAATGAAGCACGCTATTGAGCTGTAACATTGTAAACAGATATAAACATGTACCGCCTCTTATGCCTAATGGGGATAAAAACTTTGGTAAATCTTTAGTTTTAGATTTTAGCACATGATGACATCACATGAAAACAATCTATACACTCCTGAATCGAAAAGGGTCTCATGGGCTTATTCAAAAGCTAGACTGCTCTCACATCACAAGTACTGGTAGTTCCTTTATGTTCGAAAAGAGTACAGGTGATGTGGTTCTCGGTGTGGTGGTCTTTCTCTTATCTGATGGTTAAATATGCTCAGAGATATAAGCTGCTTCAGCTACTTTAAAATCTGTGGGTATAATAAAGTAAAGTAATGTATTTATGTAATGTACCTCATAACACCCTTTCATAAGTTATTTTCCAAGTTTAGTGGCTCGCAGCCACTTTGATTTTTCCTTCTGGGCCCTATTCCAGCTTGCCCTTTGGGCAAGTAACTCTCAAATATTGCTTTCCTGGGAGCACTTCCCCACTTGCCCAAAGTTTTCAAACTCATTAATGATTCATGAACCCCTAAATGGAAATTATTCACTGGCATGTGTCAAATGTAGTAACGTGCCTGACTTGCTTGTAATTGTCTTAGTTTTGATCAGTTTCATAATTGCTGTTTCCTGAATTACGTGCTGGGTATGACTATTGTAAAAATCATTGAATCAATGCTTTCAATCCGTGGAACTGGGTTGTGTATGACTCCTTGAATGTTAAACTACATCTTTCCTAACTCCAAAAAAATCATTTTAAAGGGAAGCTCATAAAGTTAAAAACAAGTAGACGATAAAAAATTTTGTTTCTCCTCTTCAGATCTGAAACAGGTACCGAGTTGATTTTGCCAGTAAAGCTGGCAAGTGCGTATTTTTCTTCTAGGTATAGTTGATTAATAGTTTCAGTCGAGTGAAAACAAACTTTGTTGAAAGTTGAATGACAAACTATTTTCCATCAAATGTTTGGATGACTGCTAATTAATTTTGTTTTAATAGTCTGTGGCAGCGTCTTAAGTAAGCTTACTGTATATTTCTGTTAGAAAACTTGTTTGTTTCGCAGAAGATCAACAGAGAGAGTTCTACTTGCTGGTGAGGGATTTATTTGTGGTAGAAATATATGGCTTCTTTTCATGTACAGCTTCTACAGGAGTCAGTGATACAATTATGCTGTTAAAAAAAACCTGGAAAAATACTGCTGAAATTTTAAGAAATAAACACAGGATTTTCATGCTGGTCACAGTTACTTTTAGTCGTGGAAATAACTTTGATCATGGCAGATTTTGATCACATTCTAGGTAACCATTTCTGAACTGTGAACATGTGCCACACAGTCAACAATCTATGATATTGCAATTTTTGTCAAGATCCATCTAAACACTTTCAATGTTCCAAAAATTTACTAATTTTAAAATTGTTATCAAAAATTTAGTTAGCGGACGGCTTGCCTGGGCTCTTTCCCATGGGGCAAGTGAGGAGAAAACTTTACTCGAAAAAAAATTACTTAAATTGTACTTGTCCCGGAAGAGTGGATGGATCTTTTTTCGAGCCCTGTTGTTATTATCAAAGGACACTTTCAATTTATGCCTGTTAAGCTTATTCCTCAGGATGAGGCTGTCATTAGCTGTGGGGGGTAGGGGGATGGTTTGTAAGAGACAAAGCGGTAAAATGATGAAGTGGTACTATGAGGTAAGAGTCATTACAAGTGGGATATGAGCATCTATGAGAGTTACCATTTCAATTAATGGGAGCTTAACCACAGTTAAGTCAGTGATATGTAGACTAACCTGAATGCTATTTAAGTCGTAGTGCCATTTAAGGTTATTCCTCACAATTGCATTGCGCATCCTTTCTGCGCATAATTTATGGCGTCATTTAGCGCGCTCTCGTGCACGTGCACACTGAAAACATGGCGGATTTGCCTTGATATTGAGCTCTTTCAGTTGAAAAATGGCTATAGCTCACCAACGAGCATGGGCACCCCAATTTTTTTTCCAGTCATTGTTATCAACTTATCATAAACTTTGCTTGCGGAAAGACTGATCTGATTTCTATTGCTGAAAATTGAATAAATAGCGAAAATAGCAAGTAAACTGTGGTCTTTTCTATTTTGCCCTATGGTAACCATGTCAAGAAATTTGGTTGAATTTTAATCAAGGATTCAGCTTTCTGTCTAAATCAAACTTAAAAAGTTTATTTGTGTCCGATACAACGCATTGACTCTAGTTTAATGC
>JAHPZR010049701.1:7500-14656 GCA_019787425.1 Platygyra sinensis | reverse complement strand
ATGAAATTGCTGAAAAAGCTCAAAAGTGGATTGATTATCAATGAGTGATCGATAATGCTTTAGACGTAGCTCAAGAGTATATAGCTAAACAATCAGTTTCCAAGGAAGATGAACAAACCACCTCTGGTTCAGCGGAGCACAAACAGTCACATTTAAAATTACCAAAACTGGAGTTGCCCAAGTATGATGGAGATGTTTTGAAATTTCAAAATTTTTGGGACCAATTCAAGGCTGCTGTACATGATAATGACAATGTGCCTGCTGTTCAGAAGTTTCACCTACCTGCGTTCAGTACTTGACGGAGTTGCTTATCACACAATCGAAGGATTTGAAGTCACTAGTGCTAATTATCAGCATGCTGTGGATGCTCTGAAACATTGCTTCAGTAGGAAGAGAATAATTATTTCATCTCTGGTTAAGTCAATTGTTCACCTGGAGCCAAGGTCAAACAAAGCGGTTGAGTCTTTGCGAGATCTCCATGACACTCTAAAGAATCGGATAAGAGCTTTGGAGGCCCTAGGTGAAAAGCCAATGACCCATTCTTCTATCATCCTTCCAATATTGCAAACCAAGCTTCCACCTGAGTTATCTGAAAAATGGGAATTAGAACTAACTGACATCAAGGAAAAAAGTGTTGATCTTGAACTATTCTTGAAGTTCTTAAATAAACAAGTGATTTCCAGAGTGGCCGGAGAAAGAAATGCTAGCATGATTGATGAGAGTAGTGAAACAACAAGAGGAAGTCGGGGACGGGACAAGGATGGAACTGGGGTAAAGAACACCCGAGAGAAAGTGTTTTCAGCTGCTGCTTTACTAGCAAGTGGGACGAATCAGAAAAGTTATGCAGCTTGCCAATTGTGTAAGGAGCAGGGACATGAAACTCTTAAATGTCCCGAGCTTAAGTGAGAGTCAACTGATGAACGTTGGCAGTTAGTAAGGGAGAACCACCTGTGTTTTAACTGTTTAAAGCCTGCAAATATTTTCCACTACTCTTCAGTCTGTCGTCAACCCAAGTGTAATATTGAAGGGTGTGGCCGGCATCATCAGACTATGCTTCATGATGACTGGGCCCATACCACAGAGAGCAGTCCAGAGAGAACCTGTGACGTTTCTGTTTGACTTAGGAAACCAAAGGTCTTATATCACCAAGAAAGTTGCTGAATCATTAGCCCTTGATGGACCTTCTGAAGTCCTTAGTGTGTCCATGTTGGGAGGAGAAACCAGTCAAACGAAGACTAGTGAGACAATCTCAGATAGTGCAGAGTGTTATGCAGGACTGTAAGTACGTTTTGAGTCATCTGCTGCCGGTATGTAACTTGTTAGTTCAGGGACCAAAAATAACTTACAATAACTGTTTGACAAGAAGGTTTTAAATTTTACTGTGGTGTTTCAAGTTGAATTTCGTTCATTCTAAATTCATTAATACGTTGAACTAACAAACGTGATACTTATAGTTTTTCAACATCAATATGAAAATTTGCCTCTAGATTGAAACAAAATCATTCCTCTTCCAATTTTTTCATAAGTTAATAACATGTTTTCATTTTTCTCACGAACAAAGCGAGCATATCTTCTTTGCATGTTTTTGAGAAAACAAAGGTATCATGTTACAAACTTTGCGAGAAAAACAAAAGTATCAAGTTACAAATATCATCGATAAAAAATTACTAATTTAATTAGCAAATAGTCACGTCCTGTCTCGGAATAGCACGTTCTTTAATATTAGGTTGCCACCGTTGGTGTTAACAGTAAACCAGTTCAAAATACAAAATGATGTCGATTAATACAACCGAAAAGCGTTTCAACTTGACCGATGTTATATCCTACATCAGTGAACGAGTCCCCTCAAAGACTGACTAAATTTATTTGCGGTTTCCGTAAGTGCCACAGTGTCTACAGCAATATTTGAGAAGTGTCTTTTGTCATGACATTACTAATTTTAATGCCGCTAACACGGAAATTTTTCGGGTGAATACATTTGTGAACTTCTTGTTCTCTTTCATAGGAAAGAAAATAAACAAGCGGCTGAAGAGATTCATTCGTTTCCCTGTTGAAACCTTAGCAAACACAAAATAGTTGAAAACAGCACACGGCATTTTTGAACCGAGCTAGGGATAATTCCAAAAGATACGCTGTCGCAAAAGCGTTCTTTGCACTAAAAGGGGAACTGATATTACCTGAAATATAACTGCTATCGCCCATTAAGACGAGAGTGTGGTATCACACGCATGAGTCTGAACTCGAGAACGGATTGTATCATGCTAACAATGCTAGAGCGCATGCGTCTTACATACTGTGTTCAACCACAAGGAAAAGCATCAAACGTTCGTTTATAATTGTGTATGAAATGTATCATTTACCTAACATATACTTAACACTAACGCTAATCAATTTGCGCATGCGCTTCGTGTAAACGCTTTTGTTCTTAAGAGAATAGTACCACTAGGATAATTGTAATTAATTAATTAAACAAACATTAAAGTTTACACCTTATTGCCTTACAGCTTATCGCCATAGTGCGTTAGCGGCGTCAACCCCCAAACCATCCCAATAGTGCACTCTGCACTAAAAATGAAGAGGGTCAGTTTCTCACTCACCTCTGTTCAAGAAAGCATTGCAAAGCCAGTTAGCATGGAGGCCCCCACCATCGACAAGATCTGCGCACCACTAGAACCAGTGGAGATCAGCTTAGAAAATCACCCTCACCTGCAGAGCTTGATAATTGCTGACTCGTACCCTCGTGGACCAGTGAATGTCGATATTTTGATAGGAGCATACTTTTACTTCTCATTTATGAATAGTAAATGCAAGAAAGGGGTAACTGCTCAAGCTCCCACAGCAGTAGAGTCAACACTAGGATGGATTGTGGGAGGACTCATTGACGGTCTTCCTTGCAAAAACACTCAATCCATGCTGTCTACTGTGGGGATTGACCCAATCATGGACAGCCTTAAGCAGTTTTGAGAGCTGGAATCTATCGAAATTATCGACAAAGGGGATGCTCATATGTCCTTAGAAGAAGAAGAGTCCATTAGACAGTTCAAAGAAGGACTAAAATTTGATGGTGAATATTATGAAGTACCGCTGCTATAGAAATGTGATGCTCTGCCGTTGAGATCAAACTACCTCCAGGCAGTCAAGAGACTTGAGGGTGTGGAAAGGCAGCTTAGAAGGAATGCAGAGAGAGCCAATGCCTACAAAGATGCCATCAACCAATATGTAGAAAAGGGGCTTGCTGTAGAAGTAAAGGAAGCAGTTGATGGTATTGAGAAGGTCAGGTATTTACTTCATCACACAGTCTTCCAAGAGTACAAGAAAACAACAACAAAATGCTGTGTTGTTTTTGATGCTTTAGCCTATGATGAGCATGAGGTATCTCTCAATGACTGTATCCTGTCTGGGCCAGCACTCCAACCTAACCTGGTGTCAGTACTACTTTGATTCCAAACACGTAGGATCGCACTTATGGCTGATGTTGAAAAGATGTTCCTCCAGATCAAGGTTGAGAAAGAGACCAGGCTGCTCTACGATATCTGTGGGATCTAAAGAGTGACGAACCACCAAGAGTATACAAGCTGCAGAGGTTGACGCTTGGTGTTAATTGCAGTTCATTCCTGGCCATTCCCATGGTTCAAAGCCACACGAAAAAGTACAGCAAAGACTTCCCTGATGCATCAAGGGAAGTCCTTTCAAATATGTATGTGGACGACTGCCTTAGTGGTGCTGACGATGTTGAAGCTATGGTGAAGCTGTAGCAGTCCTTAGTCAACATGATGAAAGGAGGTGGATTTTATCTGACTAAGTGGGCCAGTAGTTCAAGGGAAGTACTTAGCCACATTGCAGAGCAAGAGCAGGCAGAGTCCAGCACCCTTGACTTCAATGCAAGTGAGCCGCTCAAGGCACTGGGAATGTGCTGGAATACATTCAACAACTGTTTCCTCTTCAGCGTGCCACCAAGTATGCTTGCTGAAGAAGAAGGTAGAAAAGAGATGGAAACAAAACTCCTGTACCTGGAGGCTTACTCTAGAAGAGAGAACATTTAGTTTATGAACATCGCTGTCGATTCAACAGAGGAGCGCAAAGACGCCGAAGAAACCTTGAGGGCCTTCCTGGAACGTGACCTGGGCCTCCTAGATGCAAGAACCGTAGAGATACAACGAGTGCACTGCAGTGGAAAAGGAAAAGACGGTGGACCTCGACCCATTTTGGCCCGGTTTCTGAGATATGAAGATGTGCAAAAAATATTTTCACTTGGGCACCGATTAAAAGATACAGACTACCAAATGTTCTGTGATTATCTCGCAGAAATTGTCAAGCGACGCAAAAGGAGCAGATGAAAACCTTCAAAGAAGGCAGAAAAAACGGAATTCCGGCAGCTTTCAGTCAATCTCAACCAGATAAGTTATACATTAGAGGACGATTATGGCCAGTAGGTAGAGAATTAACCGTTTAGTTAAAGCCGATCAAAACTTGTGCCTTTTTGCAAAACTTTTCGCTAGGGGAGCTTTTGTTTATCTCTTTAGCTTTCGATCATAACTTGCGGCTTGTTGCCTCTCAAGATGCATAAAGTTTACCCAGTAAGAAAACGTTTTTTACAGAGTAAGTATAAATGTATGTCTTTCTTTTTTATTTGTTTGTTTTATGTTAGATGTTTAACAAATGTCCTTTTTGCGCTTACTTGCACTACATACAAATTCTATATTCCCGTAGCTGAAAACGGAATAAATTATTGTAACTCCTTTCCCTGGGCTGAAAACTGCCAAATTCTTTCCTTTTCAAAACAACAAAAGAATTGGATTTTCAAATTGGATCAATAAGTGCAAGAGGTCTAGGTGAGAGGATTAAGTGTCGAGAATTTTTCAATTGGCTTCAGAAAAAACAATTGGCCGTACATTTTATTCAAGAAGCCCATTGTACGGAAAACAATATGCATGACTAGAGCGCTGTATGGGGGTACCAAGCCCTTTTCAGCTGCTGTTCCAGCAGAAAAGCAGGTGTTATGATTTTGTTTAATATCAACATCACCTTCCAAATTTCGAGAACTTATTGCGATCCTGAGGGACGCTTTATAATTTGTGATATGACAACAAATGGGAAACAACTAACTTTGCTAAATCTATACGCTCCAAACGACGACAATCCAAATTTCTTCACCTCTGTTTTTGAGCATTTAGCCAATTTCCAGTGCGACGAGGTTACAATAGGAGGAGATTACAAATTAGTGCTCGATGTTGAGAAGGATAAAAAAGGTGGCCTTGCAAAAACACACAAAAAATCACTGGAAGTTTTAAATAAATTTTCTGAAAACTTAGATCTGGTTGATGTCTGGAGAGTTCAAAACCCTGAATCACAACGCTTTACATGGAGGCAAAGGAATCCGGAGATACATTGCAGACTTGACTTCTTTCTCATAAACAAAAGTATACTCTGTAGCGCCATCGACACAGACATCGTCCCTGGGTACAAAACGGATCATTCTATGATCACCTTGCAAATCATCTCTACATAATAACCCAAGGGGACAAGGGTTCTGGAAAATGAACACCTCTTTTTTAAAGGACGAAGAATATGTCAATCAAATTAGAGAGATAATAGTTCAAACTAAGGATGAATACACACAAGATAACACCATTACCCATGGTCTATTATGGGAAATGATTAAAATGAAGACTAGAGAAGCATCGATCAATTATGGTAAAACAAAAAAAAGAAATCTTGAGCAAAAGCAAGATGAAATTTAAAAATCAATCAAAATCCTTGAGGAACAAATTGCTAACACACACGTAAATGACTCCCAAAAACTATGGCCAGAATTAGAAAAGAAAAGATTTGAACTGGAAGCTATAATTGAATACCAATTAAAAGGTGCGATTTTAAGATCCAAGTCTCAATGGTATGAGGGCGAGAAAAACTTCAAATATTGTCTCAACCTTGAGAAGAGGCACTGTAGACAAAATACAATTACTCAATTGAAAATTAATGACATGGACGTTATTCAATCAGATAAAGAAATCTTACATGAGTACGAAGATTTTAAATCTCTATAGCTCCAAAATGCAAGTAAACAATTCCTCAAAGGATTTCTTTCCACAAGCCAGACAAGTATTAAGCAATGAAAACCTATAAAAATAGTTTTACCCGAGCTGATATCAGATGATCAGTCAGGATTTGTAAAGAATAGCTGTATTAGCGATAACATACGTACGCTAGATAGCGTCATCCAGTATACAGCAAACAAAAATATACCCGGGCTACTTCTTTTTCTCGATTTTGAAAAAGCCTTCGATACTCTGGAGTGGTCTTTTACCAAAAAATCCCTTCAACATTTTGGCTTTGGCCCCTCGCTGTCAAAGTGGGTCAGACTTTTTATTGTAAAACTGAAAGCTGCATCTTAAACAATGGATGGACGAGTAATTTCTTTGAACTAAGTCAAGGAGTAAGACAAGGCTGCCTGTTGTTTACTTGAGTTACTTGCAGCTGTTGTCAATGCAAGATTGCTGAAGTTCGTTGCAGAATCCCTTACACTCAAGGTAGACCAGGTAGATGCTGGGCTGACAGCATAATAACTCTCCATTGGATCAGAGGTTCAAGTAGCCAGTGGAAGACATTCATAGCAAATTGCGTTGCTGAGATTCAGTCCACATGAGACCCGCAGCATTGGAAACACTGTTCAGGGAAGGACAATCCTGCCGACTTACTGACATGTGGACTGCCCGTGAAGGTCTTAGCTGATAGCAAGTTGTTGTGGAGTGGACCGTGCTGGTTGTCTTCTCAGTGCTTGCCTGATCAACAAGAGCTGCCAAATGAACTGATTGAGTCTGTGGAGAAGGAGAGGAAACACAAACAGACAAGAGTCTGTGAGGCGATTACTATGGAACCAGTGATTAATCCATCTTGATATGAGCAATGGCTGACGCCAATTCGACTAACAGCATTTGTACTGCGAGGTGTTCAAGCCTTTAAGTCAGGAGCAAGGGCAGGCTCCAAAGAGCTGTCAGCCGAGGAGTTGCAAGATGCCAAGTTGAGCTGGTACTGGCAGATACAACAGGAGGTGTACCAAGCAGAGTATGAAAGGCTGAAGGAAGACCTTCCTTTACCAAACACCAGTGCTATGTAGAAGTTGGACCCTTGCTACGACAAGAGAGATCACTTACTA
>JAHPZR010049701.1:0-5000 GCA_019787425.1 Platygyra sinensis | reverse complement strand
ACGGTACGGTTCCAATAACAAAACCTCCCGAGCGAGAGCAATGTCATGGTTGTTTGTCCATTCCATTGCCATACTAAAGGAAGAGAAAGTAGAATTTCAATCAAATCTTTGGCGCCATTTTTATTAAAACAATCGTAAAACACAAGTCGAAGAAAAATGACGCAAAATGATATAGATAATGCAAAATCATTTTCTAAAGCGGTCCTAAACTGCCACTCATTAATTTTCAACGATGAAAATCACGGTTCAATTGATAAATAAAGCAATACTCTGTGCGAGGAAATTTACCCAAATTTACCTGCTTTTCGGATTCCTTCTGACGACTTGAAGCTCACACAAAAACCCTCTATATGCTCGGTAAAACTGAATTATGAAAACAAAAAAGGACCAGATAGTTTAGGAATCTATTTCCTTATAGTAATGTTTGTAAATTTTGTGCAGGACTTGTTGATTGAAAGGAAAAATTTGGAAAAATAACTCACCTTTCTGAGAGGCCGCCAAAATAAACTTCGTCGCCGCCGCAACTGAGGTGGAGGCCGTCAAGTGGCGTGACATTTATGCAAATTAAAACTAAGACCATGCGAATTTACTTCCGGTTGCCGTTGTCCTTGGCCGCGTCCAGGGTATCTTAAGGTCCCTAATGCCAACGAGTTGGTCCTTGTTTGCAAAAGATGGCGCCATTGTCATCGGAGAGGGTGTCATTGTCTTCAGCCTTCACACACATTGGCATAGACTTTGCAGGGCTGTTATTCGTACGAGAAAATGCCTCCTCAGTGAAGGCTTACATTTGCATCTTCACTTATGCCTCTTCCTGACCCACCTAGAGCTTACCAGTGACTTGTCAACCAATAAATTCTTTCAGGAGTTTATTCGTATGATCAGTAGAAGAGGGCTCTGTAGCACCATTTGGTCCAACAATGCGAAGACGTTCAAGCGTGCTGACCGCCAGATCCAACAGTTGGTAACAAAAGAATCACCTGTTAATAAGGAATTGTGGGACAAAATAGATCAGGAAGAGCTCCAGGCAAAATTGACCTCCAAGGGAATCAAATGGAAGTTCATCGTCAAACACTCCCCTTGGCATGGTGGCTGGGGGGAAAGGCTGTTGTGTTCCGTGAAGGAACCTCTTCACAAGGTCTTGGGCAAAGCGTTGTTGTCCTTTCAAGAGTTGGCAACTGTCCTTACCAGAATTGAAGCCGTTATTAACTCGAGATCGCTCACTACAGTCAGTGATGACACAAGAGATCTAACGCCTATAACACCAGCCCATCTTCCACTTGGTAGATCCCTGTTTAGCTTACCAGACCTCGAAGACGAAGTTTCAGCAAACAAAAGCATGAGGCAGCGATACTTGTATCAACAGAAGCTTATTAACCATTTCTGGTGATGCTGGCAGGGAGAGTGCTTACAGCAGTTATCCATCAGACAGAAGTGGGTGAACGAATAACCAGTCCTCGAGATTGGAGATGTAGTGCTTATTTCTGAAGACAAGGTGTCAACAGGAAAGTGGCCGATGGGAAGAGTTGACAGATTGCTTCCTGGAAAAGATGGCCTGATTCGTACTGTTATCCTGAAGACGAGGAAAGGGCTTCTAAGGAGACCTGTTGAGAGGCTACATCATTTGGAAGCAAGCAGTACTCAGTTTGAAAGTGGTGGGTTTGGTGACAGAGGTGCTTACGGTGGGGAGTCTGCTACTTGAAAGGTCAAGAAAAAGGCGAAGAAGGAGGTGAAGAAGTAACAAGTTACGCAGAACGAGTGTCAAGTCTCCAACAATATTGGAGAGGTGGGGAGGATGTTCGGGTCATGACCTGCTGTGGAAGAGCATCACAACCCCCTGTGAAGATAGACTCGTAATGCGACCACCCTACTGGGGAGATTTGTTGTGTTAATATACTATGGGATGCCAGAACATGTGCTCTTTGCTCGAAGAATTGTAGTCATTAGTCAAAGCATGTACTAGCTGTCTCGTCAGATCATTAAAGTTATCTTTTACCGTTGTCGAGAGCAAAGGTTATTTTGTAGCCTGAACGAAACATACATGTTTGAGAAAATTACTTCCTCTCATTAAGTTCCCTTTAATGCTATTGGTCCCTTTTGTTTGCATAGAGAATTACATGGCACTAGAGGTTATGCCCTTTCTATGTTGTGATAGATTATCTACAGTAGTTAGGCAATGATTGCTTGATTGATTGTTTGATTTTATTTTTTTTCAATTGGAAATACTTACTTTAAACTGCAGAAGGATCGGAAAAAGGCAAAGTACAACAGAAACAATACAAAAAGAAACCAGATGGTAAATATTATAACCTTTGTCATTTTGTACTTCTTACTCAGCCACATTTACATGTACTTGTACGTGCATGTTCAATTTCATTTTAACTGATACATTTATTGTAGCTTGTTATTAAACTAACTCTTAATTTATCCTCTTTTAGCTCAGAAAGCTTATAGTAGCCAAGGTCTGTAGCTGAGCTCTGCTACCCTGGTAGCAGATATCTCAACTCCTATGCAAGTTTTACGTACACCTCAAGTAAATATTGTGGAGTCAAGTGATGATGAGCCTACTACAGTTACTAGTGCATGTACTATGCCTACACCTCAGCCATTGCCACAACCCCAAAGGCCTCAAGTGAGTATGAAAACCCCAAAATCATTGTTTCCACAAAAGAGGTGATAAATGTAATGTGTAAAGAGGAAAAGCAAGCCCTTAAAGAGGAAATTGCTCTACTTAAAGCAGAGATTGACGATTGTAAGTTCATTTTTCAAGTATTATCTGTAATGATATTTAGGGTATATTACAGGTTGTTTTATGTTTTTAGTTCAGGTAGGGCAGTTAAACACTACCAGTCAGAAGAGTTCTTGTATGTCACTATTAGTCATCAACAATTGATGAGCTTGGGGAATGGTACCTAAAGAGATGATGGAGCCTGGAGAAAACTAAACCAAGATCTGTCCAGCAGCAAAAAAAACATGCAGAATGACTTGATATCTGATGCTGAGATGTAAAATCCAGTTGCCCCTGCAAAAATCCCCAAGCCATCCCATCATCCCATACACCACCCTGACAGAGACTGCTGGTCAGCAATCTAGTTTTGCAATTAACTTACTTGTAGCCTATAAATATACTCAGCCACAATTGCCCTTTGCCATTTTTCACAATGATTTCAGCAGCTTTTAGTAGAAAATTATAACAGTGGGCAAGTGCAGAAAAACGTATACAAGAAGTACTGAAATTCAAACTGTAACCACTCAGAATACCCTTTTGTTGATTGCTCTGAGAAACCTGGGAAATGGTCTTTTCTACTTTTCCAGTTGCATGATTTTCCCCACATACACATTACTCACATAATACTGATGTCAGGCTGACATTTACAGAGTATGCTGTTGACACTGAAAAACTGTGTTTTGCTACCTTAAATATTAGTGAATGTTCCATTTGTTAAATGAAAGGCTTAAAATAGTTTACACTTTTTTAAGTGAAATCAAGTTCAAAAGGAGCACCCAGAGGTGATGTCGTGACACCATCTGGGCGTATGGATGCTGCTGAAGCATCCCTTAAAGGGGTAAGAGCATTCACAATAATAAATTATTGTGTGATAATTATACTGTATTAACATTGTAGAATTTCAAGGGGCTTAAGTTTTTATTCCTTACTGATAGCTACTTTATGTTGGCAGTCATGCATATGAAGATTTTGTAAGATTTTATGGCTTCTCTGGATAAATGTAGTTTACAGTCCACAATAAATAATTTCGTTTTTATATTTAGCTTTCAGAAATCGTAGATGGGGTTTGGTGCTGTCCTGCGAGGGTAAAGGCTCTCATAAGTTCAGTGGCCTCCAGGAAAGCACTAGCTTGCTCATTGCTGAGCATCTTTTACCCAAGAGAACAATTAGCAGGTAAAAGGCTGAAGGACTTGGACAAGAAGGTCATTTCTGCAATTGCAGGTAAATTTAACAAGGATGAAACAAATATTGAAATAAGCTTAAATCAATAGGCAACGCCACATGTGTACAGTGGAAGCAGTGGAAGCAACAATTTCATTGAGCCAGTAGCCATTTTTTGTGAGAGACCTGGGACAAAATTTTTCCCAAATCTTTTGGAATGAGGGGCTATCAAGCTTTGTGTTTACAAAGTGGTGGAGAACACGGAGGAAACACACTCAACAAATCCTCAAAACAATATTTTATTTCAATGACTTCACTTGATATAGTGGCACTGATACTCATTGTAAGTTAGTCTGGAATTTATTCCAAACTTGTCATTTAGATGAGCCAATATGGTTCAAATATGGAACGGGTGTACACGTATCTACATAACCTAAATAGCATTTGTTGTCCTTTACTGATTGATTTCCAGCCAAAATCCCACCAGTGATCACTTCTTTCTCAGCAGGTGCTTAGTGACAACCCTGTATGACCTTTAGTTCATGGAACAAAGAAAACTGTCCACTATAAGCAGATGTTCAAAAAAAAATTAAGGTGTCCATGGGGTTCCACTGTGGTTTAAATCATCAGCTGAAGACTACTACAGAGAGGACAAAGTAAATACTGGGAGACTTTGGTTGGAATAATTTCTTGTAAAAAAACCTTAGAGATGGATGGGATGATCTTTCTAGCTTTCATGTCAGTAACACAAAAGCCCAAAAATAATGCACACCCAAGAAGTGGCGCAAGAAGTTCTTGCGCTGCAAGAACACGTAAGCGGCAAAAAGAAGTTAAATTTCGCTTTATCAGCAAGAAGTTCCAAACACAAGAAGTTCAAAATCCTGTCTGCAAGAAGCCACAAGAAGTAACGAGTCGTACTGCAAACCGCAAACAACCCCGAGAAGTTTACAGTAGTTGGCTTTACCAGCAATAGATAGATTTAGAACCATGTTTATGGCAAATGCAAATGGCAAAATGTAATTCTGATTTCTGTACTTCTAGCTAGATGATATTAACACTTTGAAAACAGACATTTGTAACCACATCTGAACAATCTAATTTTATATGCAGCTTC
>JAHPZR010049699.1:0-20865 GCA_019787425.1 Platygyra sinensis | reverse complement strand
ACGATAGTACTTTATTCTAATACAAGAACTGTTCAGATAGCCGAATTCCCCGAAATAAGTCACCTTTTAAACCAACAAAACAGCTCTCTCGCCCGTCATGTAAATGTCACGTCACGCAAAATCTTAGAAATTCAAGCGTAGTCTATCACTAAACTAAGAACCCATTCGGAGTGAAAATATGTATGAATATTAGTTTTTAGCTGCTCTTATACAGGATGAAAGTAAAATTTCAGGAGGATCAATATTTCTGAAGTTTGAAATTTAGTGACGTCATGTGAAAACCAGCAATACAGCCGCTTCTAGTCTTGTTTTGGAATTGTTAGAACACGGATCAAGGAATATTTGTGAACTGAACGATACGTTGTGGAAGGCCTGTTAAGCACAGACGTAATTAAGTTATTTCATCATTCTAGAGCTGCCTTAAGTAACTACTGAAATATTCTATGTTTTTTCGTGCGCTACAAACGTTTTTTTTATCGCTGCAACTACTAACGCAATAATCCTCGAGCAATTGTGCACGTGTCAATCGGAAAATAAAATTTCGCACAAGTTTATTGGCATAACCAACGACGACGATTTAATACCCAAACAGAAAACTTCAATGTCGAGTTAAGAAAAATCATAATGTAGTAGAAAGAGAGAGAAGTATTTAAACCCATGGGGGGCCTTTAAAGATGGAAAAAAAATTAAGGATTTCATCAGAGAGCAAGTTAACTGTAATTATTAGTTTCATCTGTGAAAGTATTAAACAATTGATATGGAGGCTACAGTCAAATTGGCAGTAGTCAAACACTAAACAAACACACCTTGAAAAGGAGGTTTCGACAAAGCTATTAAAATTTAAATGCTCCATTCCTGTGAAACCGAACCATACCACAAAAGATGCACCATGTGTTTTGGGTACTGTGGAGAAATAGCCTAGTAAAATGACACGGCTCCTTTTTCAGCTGCATCCCTTAAAGTTCACAAGTTGGGCTTTTTGCCTTTGGACTGAGCGTTGTACTCCTAGGAATTCTCTCATTTTTTCTGCCTTAGCAGTGCAGATTACTATTCCAAAATAGAAGGAATTTCCTGGCCAGTTTTACCCCCTCCTCCAACAGGCTAAACATATCAGCAAAACATACATGTATATCAATTTGCTGTAGTTAATTTCAGCTGCAGACAAAAAAAATAATTAAAAACAACAACAACAACAACAAAAACAAAAAACTAATACAATTTTTTTGACTTAAGTTTTCACATTTATTCTGCTAAGATAATTGGCATTTGTTCTGATAGGTAGGTTCTTTTTACAGGCAAATTAACTAACAACATTTGATGCGGTATTGATTGTTCCACCAGTCAAGTTGCTGGTCTTATGCTTCAACCAAACAAGGATTTGTCTCTTTGAAAGCCGCACACATGGTTTCCAAAGTAGCATTGTTGCAACCAACTCAGCTGGAAATAATAGCAACTTCATCACAATATCTTGGAAGGATGGTTATGCAAGACAAGGGGGCTCACTTGAAGGCTCAAATGTGGCAGTTTAAGGTCTGAAATAGATAACATAAACAAGATTACTTTAGAAGTCAGAAATAGTACAGTTGTGGGCTTTATTTAGTACAGTAAACCCCTCCCCATCCTCCTGTCTTGATCTTCACATCCACTGTAAATGCTAAAATAATGAACTTTTCCAGTTCTATTAGAGAGTTGAGTTACTGGAAAGACCTGCTATCCAGTGCCATTCAACAATATTTTATTTTGTGCTACAGTTAACACTGAAGGTGTATATAGGTAAATTACCTTTCATCGAAAATTTGAAATGAAATTGTTAATCCCATTTACAACATTTTCATTTTGTATCTTAATTTATCTGTGAAATGGTGAATAATTATTAATTTTCTTTCTTAATTTGATTGACCTGATTACACCACCTGGTGTATCTGTCATGCTGCAGAGTTATGTTGAGCAATAGCATATTTCATTCACAGGCTAACAGTGTAAGACTATAAATTAAATATATGTCAAAGGATGGACATTGGTTATCACAACTGCATTTACGTTCCAACATAAATATTTGATAACCATACTGTACAGAATATGAAGTTGTTGCAAGAGCTAATACATTACAAATCCCTAAACATTGAGAAGAACTGTAAAGAACACATAATCCTCTTCATCAGTCTATGGTGTTTGTGGTGAAACTCCCAATTTTTTCAATACCTGCATGTGCAGCAAATAATAGAAAAACAGTTATAACATGTTGTTCTAATTTTGTTTGTCTAAGCAACTGCCTTTCTCTGAATCCTCAGAGCATGGTAAATAACAGCAAAACAATAGTCTTTTGGAGGCTAGTTTGTACGTTTTGTTACATTGTTTCCAAAAAAAATTAACTCGAAAGGCAGAGGAATTCTTACAAAATAAACGCTGCACGAGAGGAAAGCTCACGTCATTCGGTTCCCGGGTGCCGTTCGAAAGCTAAATGTACATGAAATGCGAAAATTTCGACAGAAACGGTACCAGTTTTTCTTCTTCGAATAAGGCCACGCATTTTTGTAGGAGAAATAAACTAGATAGCGCAAAAGAGAAGTAAACAAACAATGCAATGAAAGTGCTTTGGGACTTGGGGGCGAGTGAAATAAGTATTCTAACCAAAGTTTCTACTCAAGTTAGCTCTTGGAGACTAAAAAGGCGATTAAAAAAATACCTACAGAAAAACAGGAAGAAAAATAGCAAAAGTCCACGTGTATTAAAACGAAACTTTAACAGTGTAAAAAATAGACAACTACATGCCCTGCATAACAGATTTGGAGAACAACAAGACGAAAGACCTTAGTGATCCACGACTCAGAAAAACTACCAAAACATCCCGATTAAAAATTTGCCAAAAGTTGCTGTAAGAGAATGGTAATCCTGCAAACTGCGCATTTTTTAAAGTCTGGAGTCCCCAGCGGCTGAGGAGAAGAAGAAGAGACATTTTGTTTGCAGTAATTTAAAGCTTGGGGGCAACCTGAAACATGTTGAAAATTTACTTCAAAGTTCAAAGAAAATCAACTCAAACTCAAAATTTCCCTATCATACAGGATCGCGTATCTGACGATCGTCTCGATATACAACCCCATGATTCATAACAGAAGCTGTTCATAACAATAAAGCTTCAACATCTTGAGACTAACCTTCATTGATTGTTTTCTGCAGTGAACATCTTGATCTTCGTTAAATCAAATTCCAAACTCCACTTCTTTGGGCCTTTATCTCGTTATGTTCGCACTTTGATCATTAATATATCCTCATCCAAAGTCCCGACAAACACTGTGAATATCCACAGTGTTAGAAATGTGTGTAAATTTCATCTCTCTTGACAAGATCTTTCTCGCAACGTAGATCACCCGTTTAAAAACCCAACGCAGCGCGTACGCGTTCAAACAAATGGCGCCGAACTCAAATTATTCCATTCGTCTCGCGCATGCGCAAACAGAATGCCCATATGCTTGGCCGCCATGTTGCGCGACTCCGTCGTCGTCGTGCGCGCCCACGAGCAATACCGCTAGCCATGATACACATGAGAAAATCAATTCATGGGTTTCCTTCAGTTTCTTTATATAGGTATGGGGCTCCGCTTGGCGGCCTTGGGCCGCCGGAGCTCCGCTATAATAAGGTTTTAGGAAAAGAATCGGGCTTGGGATGTGATATTTGTAGTGAGTGGTAGCAACTTATCTGAATTTCTAGAATTTAATGGCTTTGTTAAGAGTACCTTGGTTTTAACATCAAACTTCTTACCTCGATAATATTTTTTGGTCCTTGTTCCTCTAGATATTTTTTCATGGCCTCTAACACTATTTTCTTTCTTTTCTGAAGGAAGGCCTTCTCCCCGTCACACAGCTCTATACTGTATCGTAAGTCAGAGGGCGCAGTGCTGTTCAAAGGTGGAGGAATCAGTATTAAAATTATCGCCCGTGTATTTTTGAAATTAAAGAAAATTCCAAAACAAGTGCAACTAGACCAACTGGTGCCCGTTTATCGGAAGCCTCGGAAACCCTTTGGGCCCACAAAGCATTTTTTATATCGTCTGTATCTAAAAACAGTGAGGTTTATACACCTGGAACATTTTGCATGAAGAGAATCTAAAAACATGTGGATAAAACAGCTCTGTCATCGTAAGGTTTGACATTTTGCTACGGCGAAAACTTTTCGTGACCTTCGAGAACCCCAGTATAGGAAGTCCGCCGAAATGCTCTGCCCCCCCCCCCCCCCCCCCCTCCACACACACACACACACTGTTGAAATAATTTATTCACTGACCAGTCTGTGGCTTTCATTTCTACGTCAACTTTTGAATCCTGAAAAGTAATTAGGAGTGAACATTTAGCTATAAGTTTTCAACACTGCAGTCTATGATGAAAAATATGAGTAAAAGCCACAGTAAAGCGCAGATCAATGTTATACTCATGTCAGGCGGATTTCACATTTTCCAGATAATAAATGACGCTTAGGCTTACATTAAACTTCTTGATTCAGTCAGCAAAATTTCCACAACTATCGGAAATATATGGAAATCTGTAATATCAAGTAGGACTAAGATGTATTCCAGTTTTGAAGGCCGTCATTTGAATGCGTGGTCTTCAAGACATCAGACATCGCCTCCAATGGCACCTTGTTAGCTTCCTCTGTATGAAGAAATAAGGAGCCGAAATAATTGAAGTCCAAGATTGTGAAGCTTTTGATGTCTGAACTTTTGAAGGTATCTCAAGGCAAGATGAAAATGTAATAAAGACCACAGATACCTGAAACGCCTCACCAAAAGTAAAGGTGTGTTGGAAACTTTTATTGAGTTCCAGTCCACTGACGTCAAACGTTTTAGTTTCCACTCCATCATCTGCAGTGTACTTGTCAGATTCCACCAAAGTGATTTCTACGAAAACGGATACAGCTTTTAAAAAAACCTAAACTTTAGTCTGTCTACAGACCTTCTCTTTCGTCTTGAGTTCGTTGAGATCGCTAGCAAAATTTTAATGGCGGGAAATATTAGGCCAGCCTAAAAGCGTAGCTCCTTGGCCAGGTCGTTCAGTGCCTGATGAAGCCCCCGGGGATTAAGCTAACTCAGGAAAAGGTAGAATTTTGATTTGAGATTTGTAACTTTGTGGTGAAGTTTTCTGTTTATTGTCTGGCTTTCTGTTTTGAGTTTCATAATCACCATTTTTACGATAACTACAGAAATTCACGCGCGCTCATCGGCTAATTTTTATTGTCCATATGCGAACAGACACATAAATTTAAAATTCATGCGACGCGTCAGCGAGCGAGAGCGGGCAATTCGACAATTTGTTATCGTAAAAAACAAATTGATGTCAGTTTTTAATGTGTCTGTCCTGCGGATCCACTCGGCTATCGCCTCGTGTATCCACAGCTACTTTGACAATGTTATGACGAAATTCATGATCAATAACAGGACAGACGCATAAAAAACTGACGTCAATTTGTTAAATACACAAAACAAAGTAGCAAAAAACATTTGTATAGAAGAAAAACTTAAAATACAAATAACTTTTAATCCTGGGCTTCCGAACAATCCTAAACTGTTTTTAACCAGTTAAACTGACATGAGCCTGCTATCCAATCAAAAACCAGCATTTGGTCAGCGGTCAACTTCAAAAAACACGTGACTTCCATGATTTGTAGACTTGCGCCCGCGATATGGTCACGTGATACTGGTCAGCAAATACCTTGTTTTGACAGGTGTCAATTGATCATAACAGGATCCCGAAGAAGTACACGGTAAACCAAGGCTGCATGTCTCTGTTAACCTATCATTTGGACTATGGCCGCCATGTTGCGCGACTCCGTCGCCGTCGCCGTCGTGCATACGCGACCCGTGAACAATTCCGTTAGCCATGATAACCATGAGAAAATAAATTCATGGGTTTCCTTTTCTTTCCTATATGAGTATAGGGCTCCGCTCGGCGGTCCTTTTGGCCGCCGGAGCTCCGCTATGAACGAGCCAAAACGGCAAGGGCTAAGCAAAGGGCTAAGCAAAGGGCTAAGCAAAACATTTTCCCGCCCTCTTGCGTTCTACGCTTGGCACGTTCTTAGGAAAAATAAATTGTACATACAAAAAAAACTTTCGTACCCAGATTACGAAATTTTTTTTGCGTAGAATGCGCTATGTAAGTGCGCTCAAAATGGGGATTTAAAGTATGCTTGCTCTTTTAATATAGCTTACCCAAATGGTTCTGCACCACTGGATCCAGATAAAACTGAAACACCTCGTTCCATATCGGATTTTTGGTGTAATTTTTCACCGTCGTTTACCGACTTCCATTTGGAGCTGCTGGAATGAGGAGCTTGACATATGGATCTGGTCTGTCCCCTGAGCACATTAACAAAACCACAATCAGACGAATTGATTAATTTAGTCCGCGAAGATGCTACGCTGACATGACGAGAACAAAAAGATTCTTTGTATCGTCAACTTGATAGCTCTTGTGCATGATGACGTCGGACAAGCAAATTTCACCGCCAAGACTCGCTTTGAAATCGCAAACTGCAAGGCATATTGTAAAAAATTCCCAAAGCAGCAAGAATGAATAGAACATCATTGTAAAAACAGCACAAAGGTGTCAGAGGTTGGCAGCGAGTTTTGACTGTGTGATGTAATCATGCAATAGGCCTTAGGATTGCTACAGCTACCAGATCTAAAATAATAGCATCTTCAAGCAGGATAAGCAGGCACAAACATACAGGCACATCCATACAAAGCTCTAGAAATCTGGGTGACACATGTCTGTGAAGAACACCCAAAATAATGAGAAAAACAGATTCTTGACCTTACTCATTAAATGGTTACAATTTTTGAGCTTTGGTCATATGACAGGTGAAAACCAAGAATAAGAATAATTAATCTACAACCAAGTGGCAAGTAGTCTAAAAACCAAGTGGCCCTTGCGCACATGGTACATAAAAACACTGAGTAACAATTAATCTACAGCCTAGTGGCCCCTGCACACATAGTACTTTATAATGACAATAAAAATCAATCTACAACTAAGTGGAACTTGCTCACATTGTATATAAAAACAGATAACAGTTTATCTACAGGTTCAAAAATTAATATAAAGTTACATGTATGTACATGTAGACGTAGTTGATCAACTGAAACAGTTGTACATGACTGAACTAATTTCAGCCACCATTAATGACACATGATACAATGCAAGTGTTCCTTTTACTCTTGACCACTGCATACTGACTCATGCTCCAGGCTACAGCTGGCAAATGTTATGGTATGGATAGTTATCCTGAATACAACTTCTGCACAAAATGTAGCACTGTCATATACTGGATACCTCTCAACAAGTCTTTCTGGAATCATGAGGGATATAGCAACAGAGTATCAAATATTCCTAGTACCAATGGCCAGCAATACTCCAGAGCTGGCACATGTTGTTATGTTATGGATGGTTATACTGAATGCAACATCTACAAAAAGTAGCACAGCCAAATACTGGATACATCTCAACACATCTTGTTGGCCGAATCATGCGGGGTATTAAACAATCATACCACTGCAAAAGATAATGAAAACAACCAGCACGCTAAATGAGAGAGGTATAGTACAAGAACTAAAAATGAAAATGACCATGGAATGATCTGGAGGTTCCCATAGCTAGCTTTGGAAGGAATTGTGTTTGAATTAATTAAAGCAGTACTATTTCCCACTACATGCACATTCATGTAATGACTAATGAGGTGAAAAAATCAAATATCGAATGGTAGAGGTTTAATAACTCTAGTGATGCCATGGCAAGCAGTGATGAAATTGTACAATGAGATGGTAAAACTAATGAAGGCCATTTAAGGGTAAATTTGTATGAATGATGCCAATATACTCTGTATCCCATGACACAATGGTAAAATGCAACAAATTGCTATATAATATCCATTGTTAAGGTGCAATACCCTGTGTCAGAGATGCTATATATTAATTAATTGTATTCTTCAACCTCAAGGCACTACAACTGGCTTAAATGGCTATAAGCAAATTGCCCCTTTTGGCTTGGGACACAATGCCAAAGGTAAATATCAATATTGAGCATGCATGTTTAACCCATTGACTCCTGGAACGTTTTGCCAAAACTGCATTTTTGGACATTTTGGTGGTTTTGAGGCTGAATCTCGGCCAAATAGCTTTAATGTGGTCGAAAATGCATTTGTAGCACGACAGCTAGCCCTTCTTAGCACTAAAATCACGTTTTACGAACTTTACGCTCGTGCATGCGCAGAAATCAAAATTTTTAGGCTTTTCGATTTTTGATTTTTTTTTCCTTTCCTTTTTCTCCTTTTCTTTTTTTTTTCGCTGCAGGGATTGACCTTTTACTGGGCTTGCCTGCGGTTACAAAACTTCTAAGAAAGAGTCATCAAGGCGGCCAATTTTTACTATGGAGCAGCTAGGTGTAGTGGCATAAAACTTTGCTCTGAGTTTTTCACTCATCTTTTTGAGCATTTTTGTGCATATCTCAGGCGCCATTAGGCCGATCACTCTGATCTAGGCGTCATTAGAAAGATCTTTTCCTCCCTCAGAAGTTGAGTATAGATGATGCCAATTTTGGTCAAAAATGATGACGTCAGAAGTGGAAGAAAGGCCAAGGCTCGTCACGGGCGGTTACGGGTGGCACAGGCGTCAATGGGTTAAAGAAAACTGTCCCGAGATCCAAAACCATGTATCTATTTATTTAGTTATTTATTCTTATTATCCCAGGATCACTATAAATTGCATGACTGGCTCAGGGCAATAAGCCACCACCAGAATACATGTAGATATCATCCCAAGTACCAAACACTTACAAGTACCCAATGAAATGAGCACAGGGACCCATCAGTAAACCAAGGGAGTTAGTGCCATGCATTAATACCCGATAAAAAATACATGTACCAGATGCAAAACTTAAGAAACATGATCACCCAACATAGCTACATGTAACTTGAACATTACTTGAAAAGACAAAAATTTTATGTAGCACAATGAATATCAATGAAAACAAAGGTTGACAGTTCAGGCAATGCCAAACCTGACAAAGATTAATATATTAGACCAATCTGTACCACGAACAGGTCGCTTGAATTGAATATGAACTACATAACCAAAAAATGGTATTCCAGAAAATATTGTCACAGAAACTCATGCACAACATAAGAGCTGAAACTTGCACCAACAACAAGAACACTGAACTGGTGGTGATAACAAAGGGGAACATAGTCCCACAAACCGAGTCAGTGACAATGCAACTGAACTGGTAACAACAATACTGCACCTGAGGGAGACAGTACGGATCTAACAAGTAGATCCCAACGGTAAGAATATGCACGACTGTCACTAAGGCAAAGCCCAGGACGAAACGTCTGCTTATACCGTTTAATAACACAATAAAAGGGGGAACAAAGTCCCACAAATCTCAGTCAGTGACAATGCAACTGAACTGATCACAACAATACTGCTCCCGAGGGAGACAGTACGGATCTGACAAGGAGATCCCAACAGTAAGAATATGCACAACGGTCATATGACTGTCACTAAGGCAAAGCCCAGGACGAAACGTCTGCTCTTACCGTTTCAATGCCAAAATAAAAGGGGAACAAAGTCCCACAAAACCAGTCAGTAACAACATAGGGTGACAAAGAAAGCATATAAATATGTGTAGCATGGTTTTGCATATGAACTGCAACATGTGCTTAAAGGAGGAAAGGGGGGGGGGGGGGGGGTGGAAACAGGCTGATAAATTTATATGATGAGAACGCCAACGTCAAGCAGTTTACCCCCAAGTGATGATCAGTAGGAAAACTGCACTAACAACGATGCAGTATGTGGGCAAATGGTGAAAATGGTGGCCCAAAATCTATTTAAAAAGAGGGATAGTGAGGATCTGAAAATTATGACAAAATATCCTTTTCATGTATGAGACATTATGATTTGACAAATTGGAAATCATCTATACCTGGACATGTCAGCAAAAGGAACAAGGTAACAACTACATGTCAAGAAATGCACCAAGTAATGATGTGTACGATAATTTGCATAACCTTAAGCATAAATAAACAATCGAGGAAACAAAAACGTTCTAGAGGCGGTACAAACAGCCAAACGCTGCAAAATAAAGGATTCACTTAACAACCAAATAAAAAAAGGCATCAATGGTATACATAGCCCCATTTTTCCGTATGACTAAGCATAAGAAGTGCTAGACCGCTTAACTTTTACGAACAGAAATTATCCAAACGCATGGTGCCCGATCTAGCGGGCGAAACAAAGGTTATGTTTATACATCTAGCAATAATCCTGTACTTATCTTAAAAACATGTACAGGAGTTCTAGTCCATGGAGTTTTAAATTTTCGAAAATAAATTTTTACAAGATCAGCTAGTGAAAAGTTACTGGGCAGCAAAATTTGACTTGTTACTACCGTAGCAAGTCGACGGTCCAGTTAAAAAGTAAAAGTCAAGTACCGTACATTTACTACAGTCAAAATACTCGCCATGCTAATAGAGATAAGCTTCTTTGATGGTATTGTTAATAGCTATAGTCTACTAAAATGTTTCGATTTTTTTCACCAGCTGAAAATAATGACTCCTCAGAGGTCAAAAACTCAATTTTTGTATTTATAAAACATATATGATCACTTATTAACTCTTTCTCACTTCCATTTCCGCGCTGTTTTGTACTTTGTATCATTATTTGAAAACTAAGGATAGGACAGATAAAGCCATTTTAACATTGATAGTTCCTGTTACTCAAAGGAACGCTAGTGAATTTGATGTACGCCGTGAGAATGCGTTATGAGAATTAATTGATTTACGTAACCAACGATTTTGTGTTAATTGTAGTCTTCACCAGCGAAAAGATTTGTAGCTGTGTTTGGATTTATCCGCAGCAGAATATTGCTGTAGGGAATAAAGGTAACTTCCAAGCGCGAGAAGCCCCTTCTTTTGAACTGGCGTAAAGTACTGATTTTCCTTCACAATGCTTTATTATTTGTGTATAGACTATTACAGACTTCCCTTACGACTGCCAGTGATGTGCGTGAATTATCGTAAAGACTTGCTTTACGGTCCTGTAGCGTACAATATCCGAAATATAATCCGCGTAAAATACCTTCAAGATCGACTAATTTTACGACCTTTTACAATACACGTAAAATTAAATATCGTAAAGAACTTCTTAACGATTCCCGATGCGCGCGTAAAATATTGTAAAGACTTGCTTTATGATATTTTACAAAGCAAGTAAAACGTCGTAAAGAATTCCTTTTCGACGTTTTACGACGTGCGTAAAGATAACGATTTTAGTCTCTCTACGCAATCTTTACGCACTATGGTTTCTGTGCGTAAAGAAGTTCTTGACGCACTTGTAAAGAAGTACGTATAGCTCCGTAAAGTGATTCTTTACGCAATCTTTAGGGAATCTTTTCGGATGGGTAAATTTAAAATTTCATGTTGTGATAGCCCATCCTCTCGTGAAGTTGGGTCGGTCGGTCGGGCAAAAATAAAATAAATAGAATGAACAAAGGGGTCTGGGTGCTAGTTAAGGCCGGGCTGCTAAGTACGACATACTTAGTTTTATCAGCTGGGTTGATAATGTGAATTGGCCACCGTAAAGAGATTTGGAGGCTGACGTTTCGAGCGTTAGCCCTTCGTCGGAGCGAATCAAGGAATTGTGGGTTGTGTCTGAATGTGCAAAGCGATTCAATTGGCGCAAAAGTATTCAGTATATAATTAGCTTCAAACACGGTATGCTAATTTATTGTTAAACCTAGCTGCAAACTTTGTAATTTTAACTTCTCCTTGACAACGGCGTTATGAAGACACCGAAACGTTGGTTTTTATAGTTAATTTTTGCCCGTCTTTACATTGCCAAATCTTTATTGACAATAACAATAACCGAATAACAATAACAATAACAATAATGATCGCCCGCTCATTACAATGATTAAAGCGGGGCTACACTTGGAGGCTGTTTTGACGTCGCTTAACATGGCCTTTCTGCCAAGATCTCGTTCACGTTGCAAGCAACGCCAAATCCCTCTATTTGAAACACTAACCGATTTTTTTGCAGTTTTGTGACAATTTTTGGGGGGATTTTTTTTTTCTTATAGGATCGGTTAAGGTGGCCGAACACAGTTTTCGCGCGTGCTTTTGCTGATGCAATATTTAGCACGTGCACAAGGATTTCAAAGAACAAACATGCCATCAGTAGAGCAATCATTTTATTTACTCAAAACTCGCACTATCTGTGTTATTTTTCTCTATAATTGAACGCAGTGTAAATGCAACGCATGCGCAGTCGCTCGAAAAATTGAGACCGATTGCTTTAGCAGAAACATGCCGATTTCTAACGATCCAGTCGTTAGAATTTCAAGAAATTTGGCAGAAAAATAGATCAGAGACCACGTGAATGATCTATCAAAAAAATCTGAATTTTGACATAGGGAATTTTTAATAATACAGAAAACGATTAACGGCGAATTACGAAAATCGCCTATGTAAAAATTTTATTAGAACCGTGTTGACAAAAGGGATTTAATGTCAATTGTTAGTGTGCAAAATATGAAAACAATCTAACGACTGGATTTTTTTTAATTAAACAAAAACCATTATTTAAGCCTTGGTTTTAACCAGCCCCGTTGCCATGGCAACAGCACACACCCTAGTCAAAATTCGAGAATAAATATTTCTCTGGTTAACCTTGACCCTTGCAAAAAATGGGCGCCAAAGCATAAATAGTTTAAAAGTTATGGTGAATTATGCATAGGCACTTGAAAACTGTGTTCGGCCACCTTAAATCATGGAAAATATGAAGCGTTGAAGTTTTGATGGATTTGGAAAATTGAAATTTGAAGTGAAGAATAAGTAGATGGACACCAAACGGTCCCCTACCAACCTTGGGCTCTCTTTGGAGGGGGCTAACTGTCTGGTAGCATTTCCAACCCATTTGAACCTTAACAATCCCCTTTTAAAATTACTTTCAATTTCACTCCTATTCAGGTAGAGAAAATATGCTTTGATACTTGTCCGCGGACATTATCTCTTCTGAGAAGCGAACAGTTTCCCGAGGGCGTAGCTCGAGGAAAACTGTGAGCTTCGAGGAGCAGATAATGTCCAAGAACAAATATCCGAGCATATTTTCGCGCCAAATGGAGGTTATTGTGTTCAATATCCTTGAAATCTTTTTCGCAACACGCGTGGTTTGGAAAACTGGGAAATATTCTCGTATGTTCTCCAATTTTAGCTGGGGCCGTTATTCTGTCACCTTACGTGTTTAGACCAATCGCGCAAGCAAAAAGATTTGATGAATTATAATTCCAATAAAATCATAGTTATAAAAACTAGCCTAAATAAATTAGTTTTTTTCTTAAAATTGTTCAATGTTCTGCTTTTGCGAATTTTACTTGGAAGCAAGTTTCAAAGCTTTACAGTCTTTCCCGTAAAACCGTGAACACCAGAGAAAATTTCTGGAATGTTTATTGTTTCGCGACCAATCAGAAGCGAGATGAAACCGCAGAAGATAACCGCCAAGCCGCAGCGTGGATTAGTCTAGGCCTAGACACAAACATCCCGACAAATGCTCTAAAAATCTATCCGGAAATTCTCAATTTTTGCCCTAAAAATCCCTCCAAAAATCTCTAAAAATCCCCAAAAGTTTCTAGAAATCCCTAACTATCCCAAAATTTTCAAAAAATCTCTATTTTTCTCACAATTATTTTTTAAAGAAACCTTAGCTCTCCTTTGAAAAGAAAACGGCAAACACATTTTGTACGCTAGATAGCACTTTTATTAAACAAAAGGCGCTCAAATGAATCAGGGAAACACCGCTGCACAATTGGATTGCAGTCTAGCAGTCACCAACTCACCAAGTATAGTAAACAATGGGACAAAATTTTCATTTCATAGGAATTTTAAATAAAACGGCAAAGAATATTGTAAATTTTTGTTCCAAATCATCTAAAAATCCCCCAAAATTGCATTTTTTTCTAAAAATCCCCCAAATCTCTAAAAATCTTCTGATGCTTTAAAAATCCTAAAAAAAGTCTCGCTTTTTGTGTCTAGGCCTAGACATAACATTAACTATGGTCTAGATTAGTCACGCGTACGACTTGATTCGAATCAACGAGCAGGCTTTATCTCCTACCACAAATCTTCAATTTTACCGTTTTCAAATACTGAAATTGTTCTTTTTGTATTTCAGCTTATTTATATGCAAAGAATAGATATGAATGATATGTTTAGTGACATATTTAATACGGGAAAGCGATGTTGAATCGAGTAGAAAGGATCAGAGAAGGCTAGACAGCACGTCTGAGAGAAAAAAAACAACCAATCAGAAGCGGGGCTGACCGGTGTACTTCACGTGCAGTTCAAAGGGTCATGCTAGTTGGCTGTGATTGGTGATTTTCGATCTGTATGTTTTTGTAGCTGAGACGCCTTCATCCGAAAACTTGTACCGTTGTAAATTTTGACAATTTTCACTCGCTTCTAGGTCTATTCCGAATTCGGTACTTTGGTTTTTGAAGGTTAGTCGTGGAAGAAAAGCCAGTTCGTTGGAAGAAAAAGCCAGCTCGTTGTTTAGAATCCAGTCGTGACTAATCCATGCTGCGGTTTGGCGGTTATCTTTTGCGGTTTCATTTCGCTTCTGATTGGTCGCGAAACAATAAACATTCCAGAAATTTTCTCTTGTGTTCACGGTTTTACGGGAAAGACTGTAAGGCAGCAACATAAAAAGCCTTGCTCCCCAATGTTCTCTTAATTCTGTCTCGTGGCAACTCTTAAACACGGAGCGATCCTATATGACGGGGCTGAGGTGTTCAGCCTGTCAATCGCAAATCCCAATGGACGACCAATGCTCTCATTTGATTGGCTTATTCACTCAAGTCTAATTTTAGCGAGTTGCCACAGGAGTCTGTTTTTCTGCCGGTTTTCTGCGGTTGAGAAATAAATTTGAAAACTAAAATTCGTAAAAAAAAATTCAGACTGCTAGGGTAATATATTTTATCTACGGTAATATAGTTATTCTTCAGCCAGTTATCTAAAAGAGATTCCGTAAGATCAACATTAGCTGCTGTTGTACTCTTGCAGCTAAAACGTGGTCGACCTTTTACGAACGTAATCAGTTGTTTTATGGCATGCAGCCTTGAGTCTTCCATTTCCTTTCTAATGTCAATATTCAGGCGAAATCTCACTTTGCCATTTTTCAAGTTCTGTTGTTTCTTCGTAGTACTTGTTGTTTCCAATTTCTTTGAGTCTGAATAAGGAACAGTTTGCGGAATAACTCAGTGTTGTTCAATTTGCATTTTGTTTGTACCATCATAACGCTCATAAACCTGAATAATTTCAAATATCCCACCAAAATCCGTCTGTGGTCACAGGCTAACCAAAATCATCTTTTACGAGATTTCGTTTCGTTCTCAGCATGCTGAGATAAATGGAAACAGATAGCTCGCGAACATCAGCTTTAGTTATTTTAGTTAGCGGCGAAATTTGAATGTTCCACGTGCAGCGACGGCGAAGATAATTCATCGTTTTCGTCTTCCAAAGCCATCATCTAAAGTGTTAATATAAGTTTTATTTTCAAGACCAATTTATCTCTTAAAAGATATAAATTGTAGTTAATGGGACAACCGTGAGAACTACTCGCGGATTGCGTGACATGTAGTAACGTAGGGTTGGTTTCACAGGCCAAAGGTCATTCCCGATCATGTGTGTTCATAGTGCGTGTACAGGCTGAGCCAATCAGGATAGTTCTTGCATCACTGTCGATCAACCCCTCGTGCATTGAACATAAGCCTCGCGTTTATTCATTCCATCGCTATAACAGGCAAACATCTTGCCTGCCTTAGTTTATGTTCTAGTACAATTATTTTGTGCTGTGCCGTCTTGTATTCGCTTCTCGAGAAAGCACAGATTATGCCACGAGCTCCAAGCAGAATGAATCGCCAAAGAGCGCCGCCGTACGTCGATCCAACCGTGTTTGGCGCCCTTTCTATTGCAGACCTTCGTTCCCTTTGCGTGCAACGCGGGCTAACTTCTACAGGGACCCGAAAAACACTTGAACGCCGGCTTTGGGCCTAACCATTCCATCTCTGAGTCAAAACATTGCTGGACCAGCCGCACAACCGGGCCCAAACATCCCTAACAACGACACAGCAGCTCCGAGACCAGATTTCACCGAGGGCCAAATGCAGGGGATATGACAACTTATCAAGGACACCGTGCAACAGTCTAGCCGAAGCGGCTCAAGCCGCCGTCAATGCCTTTCAGGCCCAAGTCTCACTCAACGATAGCCAGCCTGCTCTACGGCCACCTTCACTCGTGCCCGACGCAGAAAGTGCACATCGGCCACCTTCATTCGTGCCTGACACGGAGAGCGCCACACACGCCTCAGGGGTCACCTTCGCTTCACCCTTTCAGGACATCAAGGAGATACAAAGTGGTGAGTTTTTGCAATTATCCAAGCTTTTGCCTTAAACCTTGTCGCTGTACGACGAAGAGGACAACCTAGTCTTGTCCTTGGAAAACTCTGTTGTTAAAGTATCGAAGAAATCCAAGCTGACAGCCTCCACTTCGATTACAAACATTGAACAGTGGACAACGGCATTTACGACCTATATGAGTGTGCTGATCCACAAGTTTCCAACCCGATCACAGGAACTTCTGCAGTATGCTAGTCTTATTAGATATGCAGCCCGTGCTCATAGAGGGTTAGGCTGGGCTATATACGATTTTAAGTTTCGCCAAAAGCCAGTGTTAGTAAGTCTCTCGATTGGTCACTTGTTGATAATCAGCTATGGTTGACCATTTTTACCGTGTCACCAGCGGTACTCAATGAAGAGTACCCACTTTTTTCAAATGGACCCCAGCACAGTGTCTCTCGATAAGGGGGCGACAACAGAGGCACATGCAATCCTTACAACAGATATGGTACATGTTCCAGAGACCCCTGCTATTTCAGACATGTATGTAACAAATGTAGCGGGTCCCACCCAGGGCGTGACTGCTCTGCCACACAGCGGTCCGAGCAGCGGGAACGGGCAAGGGGTAGCAATAGCGACCATGGAAGCTCAAAGTCCAGTCCCTCTAGTCGAAAGTAAGAATAATTTTTTCCCTGCTTCCGACCCCTATTCATGTACAAAGACTGGAGGAGACATTAACCAATCACCCCGATCAGGAATTTGTTTCCCGGTTTTACTGGGAGGCGTGTCTCTAGGTTTTCCAAGAATCTGCCTTCTGCAGTTTCCCAGCCTAGCATTGTTACTAAAAACCTTTCCAGGGAGGTGGCCTTGGGGCGAGTTGCAGGCCCTTTTCCCAGACCCCCACTACCTAATTTCCAGGTGTCGCCCATTGGCTTGGTTCCCAAAAAGCACACAGCTAAGTTAGGACCATTTTCCATTTGTCCTTCCCAACACCGGGTGAGACAGGTATCAACTCATCCATCTCCAAAGAGGATTTCAGCCTACAGTATATAACAATCGATAATGCAATCCAAGGGATCTTGCGTTTTGGCCCAGGGTGTTTCCTCGCAAAAACAGACATTGAGTCTGCCTTTTGGCTTGTTCCCCTTAAACCATCAGATTACGAGCTTTTTTGGGATGTATTGGGAGGGCAGCTACTACTACGATAAGGTTCTTCCCTTTGGGTTCAGGAGTGTCCCCTTTCTGTTTAACTTATTATCTGATGCAGTAGAGTGGATCCTCATCAACGAATGCCTTATTTCCTTTGCCTGTCATATCCTCGACAATTTTTGATCATCGAGCCAGCCACCCTTGCACCCCCTCTCCATCTGCCATGCCAGCAGAGCCTGTCTAGCATGCTCCTGACCTTTAGGAATCTAGGTGTTCCCATAGCCCTTACCAAAACCAAGGGTCCATGTACCACCCTTGAGTTTATGGGAATTATCTTGGACACTGTCAAAATGGAAGCCAGACTTCCGGCGGATAAGGTAGAACGGATTGAAGCCTCTCTCGCCCCTTTTTCAAACGAAAAAGTCCTGCACCCTCAGGGAACTGCAATCTTTTATCGGGACTCTAAACTTTGCATGCAAAGTTATCCCCCCGGGAGACCCTTTCTACAGTGTATGATTGACCTCACTCGTAAGGTTTCCAAACCTCACCATCATATTAAATTGGGCAGTGGATCTTACAAGGATCTCACTCTGTGGCAACAATTTATTCACACTTGGAATGGGGCAGGGGTTTTTTCCGAACCCCTTCATGGGTGGATTCCGACACCTTAACCCTTCATACTGACGCCTCTGGTACACTTGGTTATGGTGGAATCTTAGGTCGTAAATGGTTTCAGGGTCGGTGGGAGACTCACCAACAGCTAAATGCCCCCGGGATTAGCATTGCCTGGCAAGAATTGTTTACTTTGGTCGTAGCATGCCATATATGGGGAGATGAGTTCGCCCACAAGTGCATTGTCTTCTATTGTGACAATGCATCAGTTGTTAGCATAGTCAACTCTAAGCGTTCCCATATTCCCAGGGTGATGGACTTAATTCGACATCTGACCCTGCTAACATTAAAGCATAACTTCTACCCAAGGGCAAAGCATATTAAGGGCAAGAGGAATGACATGGCAGATTCCCTCTCTCGTTTTCAGATGCAACGGTTTTTTCAAGCTGGCTCCCCATGCCGACCCAGCCCCATGTCCTGTGCCCCTGGTACTCTCGGCAATTTGACTGCAGATCAGAATTACTTAAGCGTCTCCGTCGCTACCTCAACCAGAAAAACATACAGCCCTCTCAATATGCTGGACATAGCTACCGGATTGGGGCTGCTACAACCTCTGCTTCTGTCGCCTCCCCCCTTGGCTTATCAAAACTTTGGGGCGGTGGTCCTCTGACTGTTACGAAAGATATTTTCAATGTCCCCATTCTCTCCTTTCTGGGGTCTCCTGTCAGTTGTTAGGTGATATGTCTAACTAAACATGTTCTTGGGCTGGGTTTGTTTCGTCTATGGGGAATACACTTCGTGTATTTGTGGGGATGAAGTGCTCCCATACAGGTCACTCTTTGCCCCATAGACTCAAAAAATGGATTGGTTGCCATAGTAACCATGAGTCTTAACTATCTTACCCGACTAAGGACCTCTTTCAGGGTATTGTGACTGCAGCCCTGAGGAGGATTAGGGACCTCTCGCAGGGTATTGTGACCTGCAGCCCTGGAGAGGAGTAAGGACCTCTTTTAGGGTATTGTGATGGCAGCCCTAAAGAGGAGTAAGGACTCTTGCAGGGTATTGTGATCTGCAGCCCTCAAGAGGAGTAGCACCTCTCTTAGGGGATCGTGACCTGCACCCCTAGAGAGAAAGGGGGTGAGGGGGGTTTTGACCCCTCCCATCTTACCAAGCTAGACTAGTATTGCATTAGCGATAGTGCCTGTTGGAGTACTTCATTCCCAACCCCTTTCCCCACATTTGTTGTTGTTTGATTCTCGTTCTCATGGGTTGGGAGCGTTAAAGACCAATTTATCTCTTAAAAGATATAAATTGTAGTTAATGGGACAACCGTGAGAACTACTCGCGGATTGCGTGACATGTAGTAACGTAGGGTTGGTTTCACAGGCCAAAGGTCATTCCCGATCATGTGTGTTCATAGTGCATGTACAGGCTGAGCCAATCAGGATAGTTCTTGCATCACTGTCGATCAACCCCTCGTGCATTGAACATAAGCCTCGTGTTTATTCATTCCATCGCTATAGCAGGCAAACATCTTGCCTGCCTTAGTTTGTGTTCTAGTACAATTATTTTCCCACCCTCCTCACCCCTATGTCACAAGCATATCACGCACTATGGTACACGCAATTTACTTTGTTTCTTATGTAGACTTATGATACATGATACTATATATAGGATGTTTGAATACAAAATGCTATACACAAGATATTTTGCTATAAGTTTACTTAAGATGGATATACATAGATATATACCTCTACATATTTAAGATGTTACAATTGGCAGTCAACGCTCTAGACTTGCCGCATATTTGCGTTACAGACATTTAATGATTAGAGTATCCCTGTCTTCTTTCATAGACTAGGCATCTGTAATATGAGGTTAAGATTCGGTTCCACTAGTGTTTTGTTAGACTTTTTCTTGCAATGAATAGTTGTTAAGAAGGCCTTTGGCTCAACACTTTGTTACTCACCAGTAGTATCTGACAATATCATTACGATCTTATATCAGTTAATATAGTCGGTAGGTCCATTACATTCCGGTTTGACTTCAGCAGTTTCCCTGCCCATAAGATGCATAATGAACTGATAAGCTACACTTACTATTGAGATCTACACAGCTGGACTGTAGAGTAAATCTTAGGTGTATATCTCTCCTTTGTCCCGTGACGTTGAATTGATCTAGACGATTAAACTTTGGGTTGGGATGAAGTGCTCCCATACAGGTCACTCTTTGCCCCATAGACTCAAAAAATGGATTGGTTGCCATAGTAACCATGAGTCTTAACTACCTTACCCGACTAAGGACCTCTTTCAGGGTATTGTGACTGCAGCCCTGAGGAGGATTAGGGACCTCTCGCAGGGTATTGTGACCTGCAGCCCTGGAGAGGAGTAAGGACCTCTTTTAGGGTATTGTGATGGCAGCCCTAAAGAGGAGTAAGGACTCTTGCAGGGTATTGTGATCTGCAGCCCTCAAGAGGAGTAGCACCTCTCTTAGGGGATCGTGACCTGCACCCCTAGAGAGAAAGGGGGTGAGGGGGGTTTTGACCCCTCCCATCTTACCAAGCTAGACTAGTATTGCATTAGCGATAGTGCCTGTTGGAGTACTTCATTCCCAACCCCTTTCCCCACATTTGTTGTTGTTTGATTCTCGTTCTCATGGGTTGGGAGCATTA
>JAHPZR010049698.1:17500-24211 GCA_019787425.1 Platygyra sinensis | reverse complement strand
GTCAGTCTCAACCTTTCAATCCTCAGTTGATCACCAAACGAGGTCGAGGCCACGAATAACAGTCTGAATCGAATGGCTCGTATAAAATGCCACACCGAGTAAGGCGTGTTATGATAAAACATTCTGTACACCGCCAAGCGCAGATCGGCGTGCAGTGTCGTTAGAAACGGGACAAACACAGTAGCGTGAATGTACAGCATGGGATGCCTTATCGAGGTGATATCCGTAATGTTCCGTATAAAGTCCTCCAGATCGCGATAGTACTGGAACCATATCACGGGTGAGAGTGGATAACTCAAGATGTACCACGAAGGAGTTCCCTCACCATGCGTCGAAAAGGGTCGACCCTCATCCCCGTAAGTGTGTAGAACCTCACACACTCTTTGACGGAGCCTTTCTCTCTCAGTCAGTCTGTCTGTAAAAAATCAACAGAACAATGAGTCCTGGTACAACGGGGATCCTCCACCAAAAGGCAATAAAGAAAGATGATTGATTCGAATACTCATATCCGTAGTGTCCCGAAAGAACAAAAATCTAAACTTAAAATCACGTGCGTCACCGAGCACGGAAAAAGGAGTATTGAAAATAAACATCATATAAACGAACCGTCGCATCCAATACGTCGCTTCGCAAGGCATTCTCACAATTCCATGCACATACAAGGGTTGCTCAGCAAACAGTCTAGTGAATAACTCCAACTTATAGTAATAGCTAAGCCATACACCAGGATCAATCGCAAACGGCATCTCTTGCCAAAACACGGATCCAGGGCGGTGAGTGAGCAGGTATCTCCTATCACGTCTGTACTCATTCAACTCTCGCACAATCTCAGTATGAATCGTACCTTCACCCATGGAAAAGGGATCCTCATCCGACTCCTCATCCATCTCCTCGTCCGTTTCCAAAACGATCTCGCGCTGACCAGCCTCGTTCTCGCGTCTACAATTACCACACGTGCGCAGTCTCGTCACCATCTGATGGTGACAGGATTTGTGCATGAACACATTGCAACAGGAAGTGCGATGGCATCTTGTCAGGGTATTGATGTCAATACTTCCCTGGCAGATAAAACAAACTTGTTGGAGCTCAGTCTCTTCAGGGGCCAGACCTCGAAGCCTGCGACTACGTCTCAACGCCATGACTCATACGAGCAAAAATCATAAAGCCTGCTCGCAAAAACACTCTCCCCTTTATAGAGATTCAGTCAACCAATCAGAACTCGCAATGCTGTCACGTGGGTACTAGGGGGATAGGGGGGTACCCCCCATCCAGTGTGTCCGAGAGGGATTGGACCCCAGTCGTGAGAGACTGGGATCCATGTTGTCCAGGTGCATAAAAGAGACGAAGCAAGTCCCACTCTCCACTTGCAAATGAGTTGTGAGCCTCTCAGACGTATGGACAAGAAAACCCCAAAAGGTGAGTGTTATTTTTTTCTGAACTACAAAACTGAGACCATGTCCCCTCAAATTCTTTTTTTCCGTAACCCGACAGTCATGGACCCACAAGCATTCCAGACATGTTATGTCTGCAAACAATCAAGGCCATGCTGTCGACAACCACTCATGGATTTGAAGGATAGAGGGCATCATGAGAAGTTTGTCCATCCCGTGAAGGGACCCCTCAAAGAGGCGTGGGGACTGGGAAGTGTTTGGGTCACCTGTTGTCACGCCTACTACGGGATGTATTATGACGATGAAAGCACCACCTATCCCATGTTCCTGGGCGATTGTGAAGAGCAGGCCCTAAGTCGTGTCAAGCATGTTAAATCATTCCTGCCAGATCTGAAAGGGCGCTAGGTCACTAGGACCTCAGCAAAACGTCCCAATTGTAAAAAAGTATTTTTTGTGAAAATAAAATCTTGAGTTGTTAAAAAGTTGTCGTGTCTGTTTTTCAGTGAACGGCTGTCTATGGTGTGGTAAAGATTTCCCCATCTACAGAAATTTCACCAAGTGCTGTCACAGTCTTTACCACCAAGGTTGTAGAGTACGTTACACTTGGGGAAAACCTGCCTTCGAGACGTTTTGCCCCCATTGCAGATCCATCAATCTCGGTGAACCCTACTTGCTACCTTTGGAGTGGTATGACCACCTCAAAAGCAAACTCTAAAGAGGTAAGACCATCAAGACATTGTGTGGTCTCAGAGAGAATTTGACCCTACGCAAAAAATTTTTTCCTCAGACACCAAGACCCATCGCATGCAACATCCGCTTAGATGATCCATGTCCCGGGGAAGATACCACCCTCGTGTTTCTACTCAAACACTTCCCATTCCCATGGTACGTACGGACCGACTTATCCAAGCTGTGGCCCTACGGACGCGTCATTGAAAGCACCTCGGGGTATCACGGGGAATTCTTCACACCCGACCACATGATGTTATCCCTCATCCATTTAGGACATAACGAAAGTGACGCTCTCAAAATGATGCAACGTTTGACTCAGCAACACATTTATATTTTGTCATTAAAAGAACTTCAATAAAATTACAATGTGTCTTGTTTAAATGATTAGTGATCTAAGCGCTTGGTAAGACAGTTCCTCTTGACACTCCTTGTTGTCTTGTTCTTTCCACACCTTCCACGCTTCTTCGAACCCTTTCGGTACATTCATGATGTTCAAAGGGGCCTCATCCGTCAATGTCTCATCCGTCAACAATCTACGTGATATGTTGTTCCTGAACAAACTTATCTGCACCGTGAGACGAACCACCTCCCTCTTCATGATGGAATCCATACTGTCCTGGATAATCATACCGAATACAGACTTATACAAGGACTCGTCTTCTTTCTCCTCGACTTGAGTCGCCATTCTCAGTAACTGCTTGCAATCCTCTTTATCCTGCTGCAGCTTCACTTTGAGAGCTGTCACCGTTTTACTCAACTCTTCCTCATCCGATGTCTGTTGCTCCTCTTCCAACACCGTCTCTTTCAACTTGTCGACCGTCTCCTGCAAATCCGCTTCCAACTTAAGAGCCGTCGATTCCAGTTTTTCCGTCATCTCTCTTTTGCGTCTCCTTCGTGTCATCCAACGTCGGATCATAATAACTCCGCTACGACCACGAACCACCTTTTTTATCCCCTTCATTTCAGCCAACGTCACTTCCGGTCATTGCCGATTGGAACACAACCTCCGAGGCCAAATAAGGGAAATGGTGAGACCGGTCACAGTCCTCCGTCGAGGCTGGTGGGCAGTTTCCCTTAAGCCTCCTTAGGGTTGTTGCTATGGAGATACATCAAGTTGCTGAAAAAGGCCTGGTTCCTCGGCTTTTCATCCTCCCGCCATCTTGGATGGTCACGTGGTATCCATCCTGCGCTCTGATTGGTCGAGAGCTCTTTTTAATGATATGCACTGCTCTCTGATTGGCTACGGCCCCTATGAGCGTCCTCTACTACTGTGTTATAGCGGGAAGAATTTGACGCTCTTTAAAGTGACCGAGTCTTCAGCAAAAAATTTGCGAGATGTTATGGAGAAATGAAGGTCCAAGCGATTTCACACACTTTTTGATGGCAATGCAATCCAGCAAGATCTTATTTCACACAAATCTCTCTTCAAAGCACCTTTACAGTTTATGTTTAGACTTCAATCGTCTCACAATTAGCGAAGTTACTTTCCTTTTCTGTCATCTCTTTCATGACACCAACATTTTCTTTCAGTGACTGACAAGATTACGTGACAACTTTGTGCATAGGACCAATCGATGGCCTTAAATGGGCTCTATTGTTGTTAGAAAACACCGAAATTCCACATTTTTTTGGCTTGAATAATCATTATGTTCTTGTTAAAACAGTTAACAACGATTTTTGTATTCAATTTATTAACGTAGTGCGTGTAATGTATCTTGTTGCCCAGCTGTTAATATGCTTGCCGATCTTCTTATGACATCCAAGGCTTATGAACCTGCATTACAGGTAAAATAATACATGGCTAAATGAATAAAATATAAACTAACTTTATGTATGTGTCAAGTGTATTTAGCACTGTTGCACTAATTGGGGACACTGTAAAATAATTGAACAAATATTGCAAATAGAACACAGACTATAAAGAATCTCAACTAGTGGGAGGCTGACGAGTTGGTTATTTGTACAACGCGGTGGAGAAGTTGAACTCGGGACTACCGAAAAAAAAAATCCAGATAGCAGTACGGTGAAGGATTTGAACCAAGGACCTCAAGCTTTCCAATCTAGTGCCCTAAAGCACTCGGCCACGCCCCCTCCACATAATAGAAATAGGGGAAATCCGATGTACATGTAACAAACGCAGTGAACATTTGCATAACGGTGTAACTACTCGTATATATATCTGGGGTTTGTTTTCCTGTACAATGATTAATCAATTATGTACCTTCAAAGCCTTCTTACTTATTCTACTGATAGCAATTAATGTTTTACATCGTGATTTATTTTTTCTGTTTCAGATGATTTCAAAATATTGCCATATTAAGAAGGAAATGATAGAAGAATTTCCTGGGGAATCGCCTTTAACATCGTTCACGCAACTACAGAGTCCAGGTCAGGAGACAGCTACCTCTCCTGAGGAAGGTAGTGCTGAAACCGCAGTCAAGTGGATTGTACCTGACGATCTTCCGATTGATCTTCGTGTTAAAATCGCTGTGTGCCTTATTCATGTGAGGCAGTTACGTCCAGTTGAGGTGACTATGGAAAAGTTCTTACAGTTTTTAAGGCCCCCAGCCGTCCACTCTACGCCGGGCAATTTGAAAACGGAGCAGTTTATTTCTCCGGTTAGGCTTTCCGTCTACGCGTTACTAATCTGCCACGAAACGAAAACGCTCTTCAAACCAGCGGAATTTAAAACCGCCATCTCAGCATTTTAGTGTGGACGGAAAACGGTTTGAAAACAAACGATGACATGACGGTAATCAAGTTTGCCCGAGTTTTACTCAAACACAAATGTAAAATGACAGTTGATTGTTGTGTTTTCAAATTCTTTCAGCGTAGTGTGAACGGAAAACATTTGATGCGTTTTCAGAGTGAAACCTTCCTTTTTAAGTCCCTCCGGTGTAGTGTGTAGTGTGGACGGTGCGTAAGTCAATAGGCCACGTTCAATATATCAATATTCTTACGTGGCTCCGAGGATTTTAGGTCAAAGGTGTAATTTTTTCAGTTTCTTTTGTCTCGCAATTCCCAAAAGAATCAAAGAAAACAGCACCAAATATATCCCAGTTTCAGTAGCATGAAGAGGCTAGGAGTATTTCTACTCCCCCGTGGATAAGATGCTAGTCCATCAAAACTAATACCCAACATTAAATTCCCCGGTACCCATTTATACACCTGGGTGGAGAAAGGCACTGTGAGAGTAAAGTGTCTTGCCCAAGAACAAAACACAATGTCTTAGGAGTCAAACCCAGACCCCTCGATCAGGAGACGAACGCACCAACCATGAAGCAACAGCGCCCCTACAACTATACCTTGTCAGGTATGGTTTACATTTTTCTTTGTACCTCACAATGACTCTGTTACTGTGTATGCTACCAGGAAATCCTTGCTCCACTTTTCTTAGAGCCAGTGGAGGCAGTAGGTGACTTGTATATTGATGTTGGTGAAGCTTACGCAGAGAATGGTGAGTATAGTGCCTGCAGAAATCACAACTGTTACAATAGTGACTGTCGTAGCTTTTTGAGTGAGTGCTGGGATTTGCAAGTTTTTTTTTCCTGGAATCTGATTTAGTCCCAATGCTGTGGTCTAAGGAAAAATTACGAGGACCTCAAAGGTCCTAAGCCGGAAATCCTGGGTACCCTGCACTTGAGCGTATGTATGTGGAAAAGTTAGTTTTTCCAGTCACCCGAAGGCAAAAGTTAATCGCCTGTAGCTCCCAAGCGTTTCTAGAGCACAGCCCTGACTCGGCATATTTTGGGTTATTTGTTGTTCTTTTTTTCTTAGTAACTCCAATCGTTGGTCACGCAGAATTTTTCTAATTCGTTCTATGACTGCTCATTGAACTTCTAGCTCAGCCCCTCTTTCTTTGTTTTACTTTAGTTCGAGCTAGTGAGAGACTGACGAGGAGGACGTTAGGCTTACACCTTCGATTTGCTTACTTCCGCTCATCCTCATTTCTGCTCGCTTGAACTTGGCTATAGAAAGGAAGGAAGACAGTTCTGATTTTTAAATTAAAAATTACCGACCTTGTACATAAAATTCAATTCCAAAAAAAGGAAACACCTCCTGCTCTCTATGATTTGGTACAACTCCCTTCTGAAGTTCATAATTATAGTACTAGATATGCCACTAACCAGAACATATGTAGGCCCATTTCTAGATCTAACTATGGCCTTGCAAGGTTTAGAGTAGTTGCATCACAAATCTGAGAGGCAGTACCCATTGAAGTTAAGTGTCTGCCATTTAATACCTTCAAAAAAGAATATAAGCGTCTCCTACTCGACAGTCAGTTTCAATTATTATCTAGCTCTATCAAGTAATTAATTTATCTATTTTACCTAGTTCTCTACCGTAAATAGCGATTACCTTGTGTATATTCTGTAAATAACTGTCTCTTACTATTAACTGCACTGTGGTAGTGGCCAACTCGAAAGCTCTGCTCCTTTGGCCACTACGCACTATTTCAAATTAATACCTAGTGCACATGTAGCTACTTTTCCTTTGTTCTTTTTTACCTTTCTTTTTCATTCTTGTAAATTAACATTGTGTGAGTAAGTGTGAATAAACTGAATTGAATTGAATTGAATTGAATTGA
>JAHPZR010049698.1:0-12500 GCA_019787425.1 Platygyra sinensis | reverse complement strand
AAAACACTTTACAACGGAATTGTAAAGTGTTGGGAGTTAAACTTGTGTCAAAAATCGTTTGTATTTAACTGAATACCATTTCAATGCGCTAGTGACCGGAAATGTGATATTTTACTTATGGTTGTGTTTGGTTCAATCGAAGTTCGCTTTTCTGGTGAACAAAGGTGGTCAACGTGATGAGAAATAGGCTCAGTAAAGTTTAAAATGAAAGAAATTTTGTGAGAATTACTTTCAAATAAGAGAAAACACCGATATGACAGTTTTCTGTAAAAAAAAAAGCCAAAGAAGCAATAATAATAAACAATTATTGGATAAGGTTTTTGTGATATCCAGAATAATCAAGGCCGAGGTAAGGGTTATCAGCCGAAGCCGAAGGCTGAGGCTGATAACCCTTACCGAGACCTTGATTATTCTGGATATCACAAAAACCGAATCTAATAATTGTTTTATTATATATTGAACGCAAAAACTTGAAAGTCGTGTTTCTGCTTCGCTGAAGGCAAACAACACGAATCGCGCGAAGTTGACATGAGTACTCTTGTAAATCATGCTTTGCGGTCATACATGACATGATAACCCTTGACCTTGGGTGTCCTTGACATAATAATTATAATCTTGCAGTTATGACGTCACGGGCGCTGATTTCGAAAAAAATTCACTGTACGCTTTCGGCCAATCAGAAAAGAGCTCTATAAGGAGTTCAATGTATAATAATCATTGTTATTCATTCAAAATATTCCCCCGTTAAAACTACACGCATAATTCACCATATCCAGCTGCTGTTGACCAAATATTGAACCAGTGACGTCAAAAGTGCAAACCGCTGCAAATTATTGAACTGATGACGTCAAAATGACGTCAAAAGTGCAGCCCGCTGCAGATTTTTGAACTGTTCACCGAGAAAACCTGGAGGCAAGGTTGTGTTACAATGTAAGCGGAAAAACAAAGAGCGAAGTGGCGAAACTCCTTTAAGAACGAGGAAATATTTTGAATTAATAATGAAGCAATTATTGAATTCGGCTTTCGTAGGATATGAAGAATTCTCTACACCTAAAAATATTCGTGAACTCTTCATACATTCATCTGACATTCATGCTTACAACACGCGTTTCTCGTGTGCAGATAATCTTTTTGTACAGAAATCCAGATTGCATATAAAACGTAAGTCTTTCCCTGCTTTCGGTACGAGACTATGGAATTGTCTACACCCCGATTGGCGTAAGCTCACGAAAAGAGCATTTAAAAGAAAAATTCATAAGCTGCTTCTAACTGTACTTGAAATTGAGGACTGTTATGTTGATGCCCATTCTCTAATACTGAATTTAAACACAAGTAATTATTATACACTATAGCTTTCAACCTTACATTTAGCCGTTTCGGATCTACTTTACACCTCTTAATTTGCTTTACCTTTTTACTTTTGTGTTTGATTAACTATTAATGTGTGTGTATGTTTATTTATTTAGTAGCTGTTTTTAAATCACTTTTTGTTCGGTTAATATGACTATAATTAGTACAACCCGCCTAGATTAGCTATGCTACAAGCGGGTTTGTAGATATTTAAATTCTTCATTTGTTTTAATTTACATTAATTTATTGATGAATTAATTGAAATTAATAAATTAAATTGAATTAAAAAAAAAAAATTCTGCAGATCTCGGAGGGTGGTATCCACCTCGGCCTTCAGCCTCTGTGGATAAGACCCTCGTTGATCAGGATTCTTCATATCCTACTCAGCCTCATTCAATAATTGCTAATTATTATCCATCTGCTCTTCGTATAGTACAAATATCACGCTGTATTTGTACTCCAGAGGACCGGTTAAACAGGTTTCCTGCCGTTGACCAATCAGTTAGCTGGATCTCCCGCACTAATTCCGTTCCGTTTCGCATACTTGTCACGCATTCCCCGTTATTAAATATCCGCGAAATTCGCCCGCACGGACATAACAATTTGGCGTGTTGCATAATATATCTCTTATACTACGTTTTGTTGTGTAGTATCGTTGAGAATTTTTACTCGTTGTTTACGGCACATCTCGTAAAAATACTCAGCGATACCACACAACAAAACGTCCAATAAGATATATGAATTTAAACAACGATCGTTATGATCGAGGAAGATTAAAGGAGCTGCTTCACAGTTTGCACATCTTGAAAAGTTTAGCCCAAAAAAATTTCAAGCTTGTCGTTTGCAATCCGTGTCACTCTTATCCAATACCATCCTTGTGTCTGTATGGTGTATTATTATCTCTTTGTTGTTTTTAGTGGATTATTGTTGACTTGCAAAAAAAAATTGGCGTAGTGAAATTTTTTTCAAAGATGCTGTCTACAGTGACGTTGTTCCATTACACTCGGATTATACTGTAGATATTTATTTTTCATTTGACAGGATTTTCGACTTCTCTTCCACAAATGTGCGTTGTTGCACTCACAGAATCGCATCGATGAATTTCTCGAAGCTGGAATTGAGATGTTCAGGCTGTTTTTTATTGATGTGTATTACCTTAAAGACCTGGCAGGTTTGTGTAGTGATACTTTCTCGCATATTCTTTAGTTGTAGAAAATAAATAATATTAACAACATTGTGATTCAACACTACTAGTTATAAGGTTGCTCATAAAACGCATAGTTTTCAAGGGGTGTCTTTACAATATAAGATTTGTGAAAACCTCTAAGGAATTGAACATCTCAATCTGAAGATGCCTAGTTCCTAGGCCTCGGTATTTCGCCTCGGTCATTCGTTTTCTGGTCCCGTGTGTTCATCTCGGATACCTCACTGAATCGGTTAACAGTGAAGACCTGGGAGAAAGTCTCACAGGATCTAAAATCTGAATGTCAAAATGAAAATGAAGAAAGTTTGGACAGCGTTTCGATATCTTCATGAATACCTCACCTATCGGATACCTCACCGAATCAATCGACAGTGAAGGCCTGGGAGCAAGTCGTGCAGGAGCTGAAATCTGAATGGCGAAATGAAAATGAAGATGTAAGCGAAAATTTGGACAGCGTTTCGATATCTTCATGACATATCACTGGCAATAATATAAAATGAAATAACGATTATTATTAAAACTGGATCATTGAATAATGAAATTCTAAAGTTTTCACTGGCTCGGCCATCATAGGTTTACCATGCTCTACAAACATGATAAGCGCACACGTGATATATATTGTTTACGATGTTTTAATGTGTATTTTATTTTCGTTTTCTAACTTTGGTGGCGTTTTAAATAAAATAAAAAATTCCAGTCGCGCTTGTTGGATATGAAACAATTCTACCGAACTCGTCTTTACCCGCCTCGTTGGTTATCTACCATCTCATATCCAATGTGCGCTCGTGCAATAATTGTTAAATAGAGGATAGAATATGAGCGCGCGTACGTAAGGAATTTCAGTCTTAATTTTACTCCTGTTGAGGCGCTGTTTTTATCAGTGGTGGAAATCAGTCCAAACAACTCCAGTTTTATGTAAGAAACATCTTTAAACGCTAATGTTGTTACTAGCTTGGTACAAGCTAGTAACCATGACTTATGTCAACTTTACAGAAACGTTATATTAACATTGAAACGTCGTTAATTTTGTTTTTCTCATATTTATTCTTCAGTCTATATGTCAATTATCCTTTATATACGACAAAAAACCTTTTTTGTTGTGGTTTGTTACGCTGGCGAGAAAGTGACATTGTTACAAATGAAGTGTACGATTCAGTAGTAACTTTCTTTTGTGGTCTTCTGTCAGACATAGCCCTGAAATCAACGAGACTCCAAAAAGAAATGAAACAAAAAGAAGCCTCGGAGCACGAAGAACCACGCTCAAGAGCAAGTAGGTTATTGCAGCTGTTTGATTTTGAGACTGCTAACCCTTATGTGTAAAGAGAGAAAGACGACAAAAACGCATCTAAACCGGTCGCGAGACTCTTAAATCTCCCCAATCATCCTAAGCAACATTTGGTAGTCTGTGGCCTTTCCCTACAGCTGTACATCAAGGAAACACGGAAAGCCGCAAAACTCTAGAACAAAAAATTATTTTTCAAATCGGCACTCTCGATCCTCAACGAACGCTTTTCATTCAACTAATTTATTCTGTTGTATTTCACGTTGCCATGCACCAACCAATAGCGTAGCTCCATCTTTCTGTATGTAAACTACATACAACCCACAATTCTCGGTTCGCTTCGACGCAGTGCTAACGCTCGAAACGTAAGCTTTCGATTCTCTTTGCGGTGGCAATTCATATTATCAACCCAGTTGATAAAACCAGATCATCAATGGCTCTCAGGTTGTTATTTAATCTCAGAGGTACTGATCCCAGAGCTCCCATTACCACGGGAATAACCTTTAATTGTCCTCACACCCCAGTTAATTAAGAACTTCTCTCGCTATGTCATGGTACTTTTCAACTGTATTTAAGAAATAGAAAACATGTACCGTGTTTCTATCGAGTTATACAAACACGAGTGGAAGTTTGGGAGAACGAGAAATGCTGTGGGAACACGAGCCGCAGGCGAGTGTTTCCACAGCTTTTTCGAGTTCTCCCAAACTTTCACGAGTGTTTGTATAACTCGATAGAAACACGAAGTACATGTTTTCTATTTCTTTTAGAAAACACCACGACGAGAAAAAGGAAAACAACTTGTTAGCTTTGGATATCAAAATGTAAATTCTCTTTGCTCGCGCCATCACTACGTCAACAAGCGCGCGCTAGTTTTGTGTCTCCATCGAGTTATACAAACACGATTTTTAACCAATCAGCGCGCGTACTTTCTTAGGACTGTTTTCTAATATTATTTATTACCATTATTATTAATATTATTATTATTATTGTTTTTCCAGGTATCGCTGCCGCCAGCAGTAGTGGTGATACTGGTCTCAGAAACGAGGAATGGTGGGAGATGTTTAAAAATGTAGGTGAAAAAACGAACAAGTGAACGAACGGACGAATGAACGAAGGGGACGAATGAACAAACTAACAAACAAGAGGATGATAGAAAGAACGAATGAACGAACGAGCTTACGAACGAACAAGTGAACAAGCAAACGAGCAAACGAAGGGATGATAGAAAGAACGAATGAACGCATACAAACGAACGAGCGAACGTGTGAACGAACAAATCGAACGAACGAGCAAACGAGCGAAGGAACGAACGAACGAACGAACATGCGAACGAGTGAAGGAATGAACGAACAGGCAACGAACGAAGAAATGAAGCGAATGAAGGAAAGGATGAACGGATCCATGTATGGACAGACGAATCGATGGACTCGAGGCAGCAGGCAAACATAAAATGAAAAAAAAAAAATAACAATTGAAAAAAAGAAAACCCAATTGGAAGATTCCGTCATGGTTAAAAGAAATGATTGCGTTTATTAATGATGAATGTTTGAGCGATTGCCGCAAAATGCTGTAAACCGATCGCTTAATGTATTTTCAATGTTTGTGCCTTTTTTTTTCCCGTTTGTTTACATCGAATAGTGTGTTGTCCTTTTGTTACAGTGCAAAATTTTGAAGACACTGGCAGTGGATTTTTTTTCTTGACCTCCAGCTTTTAATTTCTTGTAGGTTGTGACAAACCTAAGTCGTCTAAAGCGTCATTCTGAAGCCCTGCACTTGGTGTTGTGTGCGCTCTCTTCGGACCGCTTTTCTGACTCCTACCAGAGAGAGCTTGTCTTCATGAGTATTGTGGCATTGTATCTTGCCAGAGAGTATAAAATAGCCTTCGACGCCACGAAAATACTCATCGCTAGAGACAGACAAAACCCGGTCTTGTGGAATATATTGTCCAGAATAACCGCCAAGTCAGGCGATTCAAGGCATACAAGATACATTTTGCGGCTCCTGATTAAACATCCGGATGAGTTTCCGTTAGTGATGTACAGCGGTCACAATGCTCTTGTAAGCGGTAGCTACAGATTTGCAATAGGTTAGTGTTACCGTTTTACAGAAGAAATATTTGAACTTGTTACAAAATACTGTGTCTATACAATTACCACATTAGGGGGTCTTACGTTACGCCGAGTCCAAAGTCGATTCTAATTAACAAGAGGTTAGTTATAGTTGCACTACAGTCAATTTCCTTTCTTGAGTGTCCTTTTGTTTCGAATTAAGCAGTGATATTTTTCAGTCTTCCTAGAAACATCAGGTAACCAGAAAACGTCGCCATTTGTAGACGACCTCAAGTCACGGCACACTAATGGTTGATAGTGCAGGACGACTACGAGGTCATCCAATCAGATTGCAACGTTTGCATCAGCATATTTGCAGAGTTAGATTTAGAATCGCATAGCTCAGAGATTTCTCGTATCTTGATTAGTTGCTTTGGTGAGGTATTCAGCGTGGAGTTGCGACTCTTGAAGGCGAGGCTTTTTCGTGATATTGCTCTGGAGCGACATTGAAACAATAAAAACAACTAGAAACAATGACCTTTCAATCATGTTTTCAAGACCATTGTCACCGTCCACGAAGCCAAAAGTAAAAACACAAGTCAATGGCTTTTATCGAGCGAGAAACCATTTCTCGAACATTCTCACAGGCGTAAGTAAAACGGGATTTTAAAGTTTTCCCTGTAGAGATTTAAATAAGGCTTAATCTTGGTTGTCATTTTTGGATTAAGGCCGTTACCATAGCAACATCTCATCTAATGACAGGCAGATATATTCCTTTTGGCCTAAACTCCTTAATATCTACACTTTCCTTCGGTGAAATTTTTTCATACTTTGCAACATCATGGAAATGATATTGCCCAACATTTTGAATCGATAAAAAGTCAAGGTTGTTCAGACGGTTTTTCCAATATTCTGTAATTTGTCATTTTTATAAATATATTAGATTAGCTCTGACAGATTTTAGCAAAATAAGGTATTTTATAGGAAATGTAGGTGGTTACAACTCCACCAAATTTTAAAAAGAGCACTGTAGATGGAAACGCGAGAAAATTTGCTGTCAGTTTTGTTTTTTTTGCTCACGTTGACGTCATAAAAATCGAAAAACACTGATGTTTTCCTTTCAGCGCGGGCAGATTACTCGAGCTTGCGTGAAATGGTAAAACTATAGGGAGCCACGTAAAGATGGCCGAACACAGTTTTCGCGCGCGCTTTTGCTGATGCAATTTAGCGGGTGCACAAGGCTTTCAAAAGAAAAACAACAACAACAGGCCATCAATAGAGCGATCATTTTGTTTACTCAACACCAGCACTATCTGCGTTATTTTTCTCTATAATTGCACGCAGTGTATTGATGGCTTTGGTCTTTTGTTACAAAAATATGTTAGAAAAGGTAACGATGCAAACAAAGAATCCAGCAATTTTCAGCTTTTATTTGTTACCGCAACGCATGCGCAGTTGCTCGAAAAATTGAGACCGATTGCTTCAGCAGAAGCGTGCCGATTTCTTACGATCCAGTCGTTAGAATTTCAAGAAATTTGGCAAAAAATAGATCAGAGACCACGTGAATGATCTATCATGAAAAATTTGAATTTTGACATAGGAAATTTTTAATAATACCGCCTATGTCAAAATTGTATTAGAACAGTGTTGACAGAAGGAATTTAATGACAGTTCGTAGTGTGCAAAAGATGAAAACAATCTAACGACTGGGATTTTTTAAATAAACAAAAACCATTATTTAAGCCTTGTTTTTAACCAGCCCCGTGGCCATGGCAACAGCAGACACCCTGCGAGAATAAATACTTCTGTAATTAACCTTGACTCTCGCAAAAAACGGGCGCGAAAGCATAAATAATTTTAAAGTACTGGTGAATTAGGCATAGGCACTTGAAAACTGTGTTCGGCCACCTTAAAAACCAATGTCGCACTCACCGCGAACAGTTTCTCACGTGAAATTTAATGTGCAATTCCCTTGTGAGGTAATGAATTTTCTTATAGTATCAGCCTGAAACGAGTTCGTGTTAAAATGAATGTTGTTCGGGTCGATTGCATGTGAATGTCCTGGGGCCCGTTTCTCGAAAGTCTAGGTAACTTAACGGGCCCGAAATCATATTTTAAAATCAAATTCTCAAGAAAAGTAGTGTGTGTTCTGACCTCTAATGAAGTTCATTTTGTTTCTTTAGCTAATACCTTTACTGTATAATTTTCAAAACTTTAACGGGCCCGGTAATTACCGGGAGCTTCGTGAAACGGGCCCCAGGTTTCCAATCCAGTTGAATACACAGACTGATTTATTGTTTTATCTTGTATTTATGTCAGCTTCTTTAACCTATTTCCGTAGGCTTTCTTTCAAGCTGTGGATAATTCTGGATTTTTTCTGTTTATCTTCAGGTGAATACGTTCGAGCGTTTCGCCAAAAACCAGACGATCCATTTATCACGCTTTGCTTAGGCCTGCAGTACATCCACTTATCTTGTCAGCGGTTTCCTCGGAACAGGCATTCCTGTGTTGTACAAGTACGTAGTTGTGCTTGAATACAAACAAAATCAAAAAATTTAATTCGTGCTTTTTGATTATCCCTTACCATCAATTGATCTTTCTCCGTAGGGAGTCGTCTTTTTATTTCAATATCTTGGTTTACGTGGTGAATGCCAGGAGGCATTTTACAACATTGGACGCGCCTTTCATCAATTGGGTTAGTTTGTCACTGTTTAGCCATCTAATTTGCTGTAAAGCAAAGTCAGTTGTTGCCTCCTTCCATTTCTTTTCTAGGGCTCCTTCAATTCGCAATTCACTATTACAACAAAGCGTTAGAATTTCCTTTGCACGAGGCTTCAAAAGCTACCGGAGACAAAACTGCCAAGGTAAGTATCATTTGCCTATTATTATCAATCTACGTACGCTCTATAACGAATGTTTTAGTGGAATTCTACTAGTATACTTATGCAAATACTGCAATCTGATTGGCTGAGCTACTCGTATACTATCAGCCATTATATTATTCGTCCGTAACGTATAATTCGTATACATCTTACGGAATGCTCGAAACAGACGACGTTATCGCGCCTTGTTCACACTGCTTTCGTTAAGGAGGCAAAAAATCGTGAGGGGAATCTCTCTGTGTATGAATTTTCGTATAATAAAGGTGAAAAATTCATTATACAAAAATCTTGGTTAGTTGCCAACTCACAAAGCACTTATAATAATTGTTAAAATGCATAATAATAGCAAAACTGTCATGGCGGCTGTGAACGCAGCTTTTGTCTACTGTCATGGCGGCTGTGAACGCAGCTTTTTGTCTACTATGTAGCTGCTTTGCTAGAACAGTTAGTAACGATATTGCACTGGTCCCGTTCTATTAGCTTTTTTTGTTTTTCAGTTTTCAGAGAAGCATGATCTTCACAGGGAGGCAGCCTTCAACTTATCTTTAATTTACCGAGCAAGTGGAAACGAAGTCGTGGCTAAAGAACTTTTGATGGCCCACTGTTGGATATGATACGTACGTTCCTATCAGCTGTTAATACTGAAGCAAGTAGAGTGCTTGTTGTATATAATGTACATTGCTCTTGAAAATTATGTATTATTTATAATAAAAATGTCTATTTAGTTTACAGTGTTGTTTCTTAGCTTTTTGTTGTTCCAACTGAGTGGGTTATACTTATTATAACGTCGAGTTTGAGCAACTGACAGTCCGCGGTCCGATAAGACATCGTAAAAGCGTCAATAAAGATAGAACGTTTAATTTACCGTCAGTACTTGCAGAGCGTAATGGGCAGACAGTCATAAGATTTATGTAGTGTCGATCTGATAGCTGGAATGCAAAAAAGCTTCATTTGTTTCAATCCGGCCATTAAAAAACATCAAGTAAGTTGAAGGCCTTACATGTGGTCGCGTGATGATATTATTTCATGGTATAAGCTGATGTCAGGCGTTTGAAATGCTGACTCAGCTGATGTACCAGATGTCTCGTCCTTATTCTGATGAGCACATGTAGAAGTAGAGAGCCAAATCAGAAGAGAAGCCGGTTAACAGATAATAGAATTTTAGTGCCAAGTAAAACACAAATGCGGAATGAAATATCGAATATTGTATCGGAGTCCACATGGTTAAATAAATATAATCTCTCTACTCGAATTCTTCTGAAAGGACTACAACTTTTATCTAACAGGTTGTACTTTAAAGAGCAATTTGTTTCAGTCAGAGCATGAAGGGTGAGAGAGTTAATCTTCCATAGAAGCCCTATTCTCAAGGTAATCCCTCTTGAGTTATTTTCCTAGGAGGGTCTAGAAATAGCCAATCCTTTGACGCCAATTTTACTTCGGCAACCGAAACGACTTTAAGAACATTTTTCAGCCTCTGTAGAGGAAATATTCGTAGTAGTATTATCCGTGGAGGAACTGGGCGCTATGGCTCAAAATAACTTTTGAGGGATTAGGCGATTTTGACCACTCTTACTCTTCATCCTATCTTGAAGATTCCTACTGTGGTATAAAGCCCCCTACCGAGAGAAGCCACTGAGGTTTTTTAGATCATTCTTTTTGTAGTCCCTTTACAATAAGCAATTAATTTCGTTTGCTCATAGAGCGGATGCCGTTTTAAATTAAAAAAAAAAGAAAACTGTTTTCCCCGTCAGCGTAGAGTTATTGAAGATTTCGATCTGATGACATATTGGGAATCTGTAATCAGTCAATTGATCAGCTGTCAAGACAATGTATCCGCCGACCAGTTTCGCGTGGCCATATCGCGGGTTCAGATCAAGAGCTCATCGAGGTCCTCTTTATTTATGGTTAATTATCGTAATCAGGAGCTCCGCCCCTAGGCTTGGCAAAATCTATATTTTATTTTTTAAGGATGTAGCTTGACTAGAAGACGCTCAATGGATTTTCTAATTTACCATACATTTCTCTGTAGTTTATTTCCTGCCAACCTCGTTTTTCCAGCCAAATGTACCGATAAATGTAGGAAACAGAAAAATTAACTGAGCGTCTTTTAGCCAAGATATATCCTTCAAACTTGGTGAATACAATCTTCCACCTGTATTTTAATATTGCGATTCACAAATTGCGTGAAATTCAATTTGGAAAAAGTTATTTTCCATCGGATTCCCATACAAACACTGTAATTTCTGACCGCTTTGGCTACCCGTCAAGGTGGCGCCGAAAACCGTGATAAGGTCTATATATATATGCTAATGTGGGACGCCACATAATATAAAATCGCCATGTCATTCCGATTGTTCTTAGAGAGGAAGTCAGTAGTAGATGTTCAGCAGAATTAGCCGGATCTAGGTATAGGTATAGGTATAGGTATAGGTATAGGTCGAGGGAAATCATTAATATTCAAACTGTCTAGGTAAAATGCGTTCCTGCATAATAATTTTTGACTTCCTCCATACTAATTCGGTATAGGTTTACTAATAAGCGTCACTCTAGTACAATACAAACAGTAAACTTGCCTAAACTTGCCCGCGCTCTATTAACCGTGATTGGAAAAAATCTCTTATGTGTTAAAATTATAAGCGCGAATTTTAACGAAAGCGCTATCGTTCTTGTAATCGCTTTGCTGCGAAAGTCTATCTCCGAGACTTTCAGTTTATTCGAAACGTTTATCATGAAGATGGTTTGTTTTCACTAGCGGCCATGTTTTTTAAACTGCTTTGAGCGCTTGTTTAACTGTCCGTGATTCGGAAACGCTGACAACCACAAATGTTTTGAAATTGTAATAAGGTTCTCTAGCTTTCTTTGAAAACTTTCTCCGATTTTCGAAATCGGGATCTTTTAACCCCGATTGGTTTAGGTAGAATCTATCATGCTTTTATTCTCAGCTTTGCTGATGAGAGAGAGAATTAAATTCTTAGCTAAGAGCTCGAGGTTTCCGCTCCGTTAGTCACGCACTGAACTCCACTCCCTAGATTTGCATACTGACAAAACTCGAACGGAGAAACCCATGGGACAGCTCTATCATTGAAATGACAACAATAGAAGCTCGGACCGCTAATTAAGTGTCAACACTCGACAATAAATATGTTTGAACAACTTGTTTCTTTTATTACGTTCATGAGCGAATACAAAAAAAATTAATACACAGAGATTTGAAATGCATACACGAAAATTACAACTGAACAAAACTGAGTAAAGTATTAGGAAATCAATCGTCTTCATCTTCGCTTGGAGGATAATGAGTCCTTTTTAAAGTGTTTGAGTTAATGTGTTTCACCGCGTGGCAGTCAGCGCACCAAATAAATCCATCTGCCAAGTGTTTACGATCAACAGGAATTTGATGTACACATATCGGACAAATCCTATAACCATCATGCCAAAAACATCTAGGGCATTTGACTACTGCTCTTTCGTAAACGTTCTCTCCGTTGCAATAGCAGCAAAGACCTTTTCCTTTAAGCAAAATCTCTGAATTTTCTTCAGGTTCCAGATCTGGGTTTTCTGATTCTTGGTGTTCACTATATTCAGACGCTGTCTCTGTGCCTTCTTCATTATCACTACTTTCGGAGACCATTTCTTCATCACCAGCCTCACTGTCTTTATCGCGATAGGCTTGTTCTTTTTCCAATAGTTCCGCCAAAATTCTCTTATTTTGTATCAAACGCTTATCGATTCCT
>JAHPZR010049697.1:0-41060 GCA_019787425.1 Platygyra sinensis | reverse complement strand
GGTTAGTTGGTAGGCATTGCAGAAACGTGAGAGGACTGGGAAAGAGTGTTTGTTGAAAAACTAAGATATTCAAATGAAAGATCAACTAAATTTGAGAGTCTTCACCGCAAATAGAAGTACTTGGAGGAGAAATATGGTAAAATGGTAGCTCTTCAAATATCACCCAAAATAGAGAGTTTGTATGGATTGGGCCAGTACACCGGCCACAAAATTGTAAGGGTTTGTGTGGAATTAAATACTTTGCAACTTTGCGAGGCTCCCATTTGGACGACTTTCCTTTGAAAACTCTTAAACTTGGTTGGGTACCTTTTCTTTCATTCACATTTTAGTTGCATTGTTTAGATTTTCAATCTAATCAATATAAGAAACTCGCCCCAGTGCTCTCACTTTTCTGAAATGGGCTATAGAGTGATTGCACGTGACGTTATCAAATCTAAAGATTGGTAGGCAAAGCGGTCAGTTGTTACAGTGTTTGTATGGGAATCCGATAACAGCTCAGAACTTCTTCCAAAATTGAATTTTTCACAATTTGTGAATCAAAACGTTAAAATACTAGGTAGAAGATTGCATTCACCAAGTATGAAGGATGTAGCTTTTCTATAAGTCTCTGAACTATTTTTTTAAATTTTCCGTACATTTGTCTGCATTTTGTAACCGTTTTTTTTTCCCGTGAACCGCGTCTAGACGTTTTACAGACAAATGTATGGAACTGATTAGAGAAATTAACTGGACGTCTACTAGGCAAGTTACAGTCATCAAACTTGGTGAATACAATCTTCTACCTAGTATTTTAACGTTGCGATTCAGAATTTGTGTAAAATTCAATTCTGGAAGAATTTATTTGCTATCGGATTCCCATACAATCACTCTAGTATCTGACCGCTTTGTCCACCCATCAAGATGGCGTCGAAAACCGTGATAAGGCCTATTTCGAAGTTATGGCGCTGAGTGACATAAAGTGTAGAAAAATATTCACTTATCTCGTGATTTTTAGCCATTTTAGAAGTATTAGTATTAGGGAAAGTGCTTATGTAAATGTTCTTTTTTGGGCTCGGTTCAGAAAATCAGTCGACTGGATAGGCCATCCCCCTTTTTTATCCGTTTAGCGTCGTCCGACCGGCCCAGATTTTCGCGTTTTCAAAAAAAAAAAATCATGAAGAAGGCAATGAGATATACAAGTTAGTTTGTCACTGATTGTAAAGCCACAGCTGGTTGTGACTGATTTCTTAATAAAGACTTCTACTGCTACATAATTTCAAGAAATGGTCATCTTTATCTGATTCGTTTTGTGCTGGCAGTGCTTCGCCTAATTTCACGCGAGATCAGAGCGCGCGCATAGAAAATGGCGGCTTTTTTTACAGTTGGGCCCCGCCATAGAGGTAAATCGCCATTTTCTCGAGTACGGTGAAAACTCATTTTTTCTTTTGTTTTGAAGTGTGGGTTCCTTTTCAGTGGAATGACCTTAATCACGACGTCGATCTTTTCTTCCTCCATTGTCGCCTTGTCAACTTTCTAACCTCGTCTTGTCGTTTCCAAGCTCCGCAGATGTTATGCTGAGGTACTGGGTCTCCTAGTTCCAGACTTCTTCTCCCTAGCTTTTTTTTGGCCTTTTTTCTTTTCCGACCGACCGACCCAAAATCGGAAAACGTATTCGACAGTAAGCGAGAAAAAAAGGGGGATGGCCATAGCCAAAGTAAGCTCCACTCCGGTCCGAGGTGTTTACACTATTTACGGCCGCCGTAGAGATCGTTTTCACTGTCACGCAATAAACTAGTAATAGCAGGAGCCTTAGCATGGGCTCCTGTAATAGCAGGAGCCCATCACCCGGGTGATGGGCTCCTGGTAATAGTTATCACTAAAAGCTATCCCCGCTTTCTTTAATTTCTGCTGATTCAAAACAATAATATTGAACGTTATTGTATGAACTAAAATTTTATAATTTTTGGTCAACTACATCACTCATACTGTTCAAGTAGGCATCTTACCATAAATATGATTCACAGAATCAACTAAGCAACACATTTTGTTTAAACTCATTCTATCACATGAAATTCTTTACTTGAATACTCTCATGAAGTGGATTCTGGAAAAAAAGATATCAAACCACTCTTTTGTTTAGTTTGATACTGAAACAAAGCATTTGTCTTGATATACGAGCCAAACGTATCTCGAAAGCAGAACAGAAGTCAAGTGTTTTTTTCCGAGATGTAACCAGAAGTATCGCGTTACAGTCGCCATATATGCAAACTAGAGTAAAGCTTTTTGTCCTCAACGAAAACGCCGCAAAACATTTACATTTGGATCCCTGCCAGTCACAACGTCGATACCTTGCGGACGTGCAAGCGATCAAATCGAGATTTTTTCCAGCTCATGATACAATCTACCGGAAATACCGACCATTCTCTCTTCTCCAGTCTTCCTCTATATTACACGGGGAGTTCTAAGGTGCCTCCTCTGGGCCAATTCTCAGCGCGGAAATTGGAAGCCCCTAAGGCGCTTCCAAACTAGGGGGGTCTGGGGCGTGCTCCCCTAGAAAATTTTGAAATTTAGGGTCTTGGAAGTGCGATTTCCAACTATTTCCGGCTAACTTTTTTTTAAATAACTGTGACGGAAAATGCAGTTGTTAGTTGTTTTATTTTACCCATCTCCAGAGTTTTTGGTAATCCCGACCCCTTTTACGATCGTCCCCACTGACCGAGAGCCTGGAACAGGATAATGGGGTCTTATAGTCATAAAATGTTACGTAACATAAAAAACACTCATTATTTCTCTTTAAAACAATGATATTATACCAGAGAAGACAATCTGACATGCTATCGGTGATTTTTGAGAGTAGAAAAGATAATACAGCTAGCGCCCTGGGCAGATGAATAGATTCTCTTTTCTTCGATATATAGATTAACCCAATTCTTTCATTTCATTCATTCATTCATTATTATTCCTCTATTGCTTCATTATCGTACAACGAAGAAGACTCTTTCTTTAAACGCTTGTCAGTTTTCAATTTGCTAGTCGCCGATCTTTGCTTGTCGAATTTCTTCATTGTTGTAAAGTCAGCTGATGGTCCTATTTTAATGCCTGTGTTTTAACTGTCATCTGTTATACATGTCTGTTTAGGGGCAAAGTGATAGAGAACGTCTTGCCTGCTTAAACGCTTTTTTCTTCCCCAGAGATTCTCAAAAGTAAACGATGCCAAGGAGTACGATGTCCGCCTTTCCTGTATTCTCTTATCTTGCTATTTGTACATGTGCTTTTCTCAACTTTTCTTCATCGCTTGAAGCAATTTTTAGACCTTTAGGGCTCCTAGAATAAAAGTGCATGAGGTTAGGTCAATTGGTGCAAAGTATTGACTCAAAGAAAAATAAACGTCAGTGAGTGGGCAGACTACGGTTTTTGTCATAAATCTAGTCAAATGTATGGACTAATTACTGAATTCCTAACTGCCAAGCCAAACAGACAGCTTACTTCTGAATGCTTGTCTTGCTTTGAAGAAGGCCAGCATCACAAACTCCTCTTATTTATCAATTTCAAGTTGATAGATTGCAAAGTAGTTTTCAACTTGTTATTCCATTGTAGTAAAATCAAGCCAATGGTTTATTCAATGCATGGTTTTTATTTTCTGTTTTCCTCTCCTTGTCCAGTAAAATCAATGTTTACTTCAAGTGTTTGTTTGTCAACTCAGTTCTGTTGGTTTCTTCGCCTCGCCTAATTTCTTCATTGCAGTAAAAGCAGGCCGAAACTTGTTTTCTCGTCTTTCTATTGGTTAGCATGCCTCGCTTAAGGTTATTCCTCACAATTGCACTGCGCATCCTTTCTGCGCATAATTTATGGCGTCATTTAGCGCGCTCTCGTGCACGTGCACGCTGAAAACATGGCGGATTTGCCTTGATATTGAGCTCTTTCAGTTGAAAAATGGCTATAGCTCATCAACGAGCATGGGCACCCCAATTTTTTTTCCAGTCATTGTAATCAACTTATCATAAACTTTGCTTGAGGAAAGACTGATCTGATTTCTATTGCTGAAAATTGAATAAATAGCGAAAATAGCAAGTAAACTGTGGTCTTTTCTATTTTGCCCTATGGTAACCATGTCAAGAAATTTGGTTGAAATTTTAATCAAGGATTCAGCTTTCTGTCTAAATCAAACTTAAAAAGTTTATTTGTGTCCGATACAATGCATCGACTCCAGTTTAATGCGTGTTCTCATGAGTCTCGGTCACAAAAATTTACAATTATTACTGGGAATGCGTTCTTGTAATAAGCGTTAAATAATGCCAAAATGGGTCATTTTCAATGCCCTAGTGCTCCTTAATGAGTATGGGCACCCCCCTTTTTTATTTCAAAATTGAAGTTCTCATATGATAAATATTCAGTGGGCAAAGTTTGAACGAAAATCTATTGTCAGTTTTATTTCAGGGGAATTACCTTAATTACTCCATTGCACTAAAATCACGCCAACATTTTATTTGATGCTTGTTTTTCGACATTCCATTGGTTCAGCTGCCTTGCCTAATTACTTCATTACAGTGAAATCAAGCGGGCAGTTCATTTTAATGCTCGTTTTCCAGTTTTCTATTGGTCCATCTGCCTTGTTTAATTACTTCATTTCACTGAAATCAGACTGGCAAATTATTTTAAGACTTAATTGTTTCCAATTTTCTATTGATTCAAGTGCCTTGCCTAATTACCTCATTACACTGAAATCAAACCGACAATTTATTTAGGACTTGTTTTCCAATTTTCTATTGATTCAACTGCCTTTACTAATTAGCTCATTACACTAAATTCAAACAGACAATTTATTTAGAACTTGTTTTCCAATTTTCTATTGGTTCCACTGCCTTGCCTAATTACCTCATTACACTGAAAACAAACCAACAATTTATTTTAAGACTTGTTTTCCAATTTTCTATGGTATCAAGTGCCTTGCCTAATTACCTCATTACACTGAAATCAAACAGACAATTTATTTTAAGACTTCTTTCCAATTTGCTATTGTTCAAGTGCTTTGGCCTAATTACCTCATTACACTGAAATCAAACCGACAATTTATTTTAAGACTTCTTTCCAATTTTCTATTGTATCAAGTGCCTTGCCTAATTACCTCATTACACTGAAACCATGCCTACAACTTATTTTAGGACTTGTTTTCCAGTTTTCTATTGGTTCAATCGCCTTGCCTAATTAAATCACTGAAATCAAATCCACAGTTTTCGATTTCATGTTGGTCCGTCTTGCAGTAAAATCAGCTGACTGTCAATTTTTGTTTTGTGTTTTCAATATTTCTTTGTACACAAGGCTATTTAATTTTCAAAAGAACTTTCTTCCTTGATTTCAACGTCACAAAAATGGCCGCCAGGAGATTGCAGCGTGCAGCGATTAATGGTTATACATGTTATATGGATCGTTAATGTTAAAAACGAAGAGGACAATAAACTTGGTAATTCCAATTGTAATTTTTATACATACCGCTAAATTGAATGCTTATGCATGCATGGCTTGTAAGATTTGGGAATAAAAAGTATGAAAAAGCATGTAAAAGAGAAATGAATATATGTAGAGGAATTCACGCTCTTAGTTACGTCATGGGTAATCAGGGCTAAAGGGCAAGATAGGCTCCATTTCCAGCCGCTTTGTGATCCCCCGTTCTTTGCCCCACACCACAGCTGGATCACTGGTCTACCCATTGTTTTTCTTGACCAACCCTAGAGAACCCAGCTCAAATCGAGCAGGCCTCCCTGAAATCTAACCTGAGGTTAGCGGTTATTCCGCGATTAAATTTTTTTTTTCCCAGGATAACTAATCGGGGGATAAATACCAATTTTTTTTTTTACCATTTGCCAGGTAGTTAAAAGATCTTTTTAAATGTGTTTGCTTTTCTGTATGTGAAGGCGAATTCTAAGGAAATCTGTGAAGAAATAGCATTTCCTTCTTTTCTTCCAAAAAATGCTGATGTCAGCATTTTCGTTGAGGCGAATTATCTCAAAACATTGCGTGGCTGGCCCAATTTTTCTTTGTGAATTCCAATAGTCCTTGCAAAGCTTTTCTGCGTGGTCCTAACCTGGCGCAAAAACCTTTCTATTTAGTAGTCACCGTCGTTAACAGTGGATTTCTCATTGCATGACACACATCTCGGTCTGTAAAAATCAGCAGTTCTCATTTATAACTCTTCCAAAATAACTTCTCCAACATCAAAGTCATCTAGTTACGCCTGTCCGCATTGATTCATTGAAATACTGTATGCCAAGTGAATTTAAGAATGTCTTAACAACGTTCACCCTCAGCTCCAAAATTAGATGTTCTCATGAAAAAAAAGAGTGTACTAAATTCAAGGGCATCTCAAGTAACATTGCCAAGGAAATAAATTTGTGTTACCCAAAAACGCGGAATATGCGCACTTCAAAATCGCGAAATCGACGTGTCGCTAAAATTTCATGTAATTAGCTATACTGTTTTATAAACAATGAACTTTGGCCAAAATGTCTAGTTTTGTTGTAAGCTTAATTAAGGTACGTTCGGTTTACGTTACGTCATATTGTTCAGCTTACGTCAAAAAGCGATTGTGACAGTGTGTGTGGCTCCTGGAATTATGCCACGGTTTACAATTCAAATTCATTTGTTTTCATTCTTGAAGCATCTGTCAAACAGCAGCTCGTAGAAATCAAGAGGCTTAAAAATATCCAGATAGATTGACTGCTTTTCTTCAAGGGTCAGTTCACCCATGGCTTCCCTTACATCATTAGGAACAATCTTAGCTATTTGCTTGTCCAGTGTAGTTTCTCTTTCGTGCGCTTCCTCTCCGTCTTTGTACATGTGCGTTCTCTTTCCACATTAGGGAGTTTAAGAAGCTACTACGGCGACGCCGAAGGCAACGAAGATTAAAAAAATGAATTTATATTTCACCTACGATTCTCGGGATACTCTTATGGCATTTACTTTGTTTGTCACTGTCGCAGCTATCACGAAACTAAATCTGGGACACCGCAACGAATTTGAAAGAGAATTTCAAAAAAATAGCCGTCGTAGTTCACGTTCTTCAGACAACGCAAAATTGGTCATTTCACGTTGTTGATTTGCAGAGGACGGCAAAGAAATGTACAAAAAGTTATAACGCACGTGCAGAACCAATAGGGACCTTACGCATCTACGACGGCCACGGCGAGGACGACGCCTAGTAAAAAATGTGTTTCTATTTTACTTTGAAATTTCGCATTTATTGAGATCTATTCAGTGTCTTTGTTGGTATTAAAACATGCCTCAGCTGAATATGCTACGAATGCATTAAGTTTCAAAGAGAAATATGAAAATTTAGCCTTTGTGGTTCACGTTCCCCAAACAACGCAGAATCTCGTCATTTCACGTTGTTGCTTTGCAGCGGACGGCAAAGAAATGTACCAAGAGTTATAACGCACGTGCACAGCTATTGTTCTGCTCATTAAACCTTTTGTTTGGTGACGTTCTCGTTGCCGTTGCCGTCGTGTTTTTCGTAAGGTCCCTATTGTTCTGCTCATCAAACCTTTTGTTTAGTGGCGTTCCCATTGCCGTTACCGTCGTGGTTATCTTAAACTCCCTATTCCTTCTCTGAAGGGGTAGAAACAGTTTTTTCTGTCGCATTCATTTAACCCTGGTATGGTACAATTGTTGCACATTGGTCGCTGCTAACTTGATATCACTCTTCCTGTGGATCTTGCTTGAATGTTGAACGAAAGGCGAGGCCGTGTCTTTTATAGCATTACTACAAAGAAGCCTTGTTACCAACGGTCCAATGAGAAGCCAGAAACACCGAGAGGTATTGCTAAATTGAGAAAAAAAAATTCAAATGAGTTGAAATCAAAGGAAGAAAGTTCTTTTGAAAATTAAATAGCCTTGTGTACAAAGAAATATTGAAAACACAAAACAAAAATTGACAGTCAGCTTGATTTTACTGCAAGACGGACCAACATGAAATCGAAAACTGTGGATTTGATTTCAGTGATTTAATTAGGCAAGGCGATTGAACCAATAGAAAACTGGAAAAACAAGTCCTAAAATAAGTTGTAGGCATGGTTTCAGTGTAATGAGGTAATTAGGCAAGGCACTTGATACAATAGAAAATTGGAAAAGAAGTCTTAAAATAAATTGTCGGTTTGATTTCAGTGTAATGAGGTAATTAGGCAAAGCACTTGAAACAATAGCAAATTGGAAAAGAAGTCTTAAAATAAATTGTCTGTTTGATTTCAGTGTAATGAGGTAATTAGGCAAGGCACTTGATACCATAGAAAATTGGAAAACAAGTCTTAAAATAAATTGTTGGTTTGTTTTCAGTGTAATGAGGTAATTAGGCAAGGCAGTGGAACCAATAGAAAATTGGAAAACAAGTTCTAAATAAATTGTCTGTTTGAATTTAGTGTAATGAGCTAATTAGTAAAGGCAGTTGAATCAATAGAAAATTGGAAAACAAGTCCTAAATAAATTGTCGGTTTGATTTCAGTGTAATGAGGTAATTAGGCAAGGCACTTGAATCAATAGAAAATTGGAAACAATTAAGTCTTAAAATAATTTGCCAGTCTGATTTCAGTGAAATGAAGTAATTAAACAAGGCAGATGGACCAATAGAAAACTGGAAAACGAGCATTAAAATGAACTGCCCGCTTGATTTCACTGTAATGAAGTAATTAGGCAAGGCAGCTGAACCAATGGAATGTCGAAAAACAAGCATCAAATAAAATGTTGGCGTGATTTTAGTGCAATGGAGTAATTAAGGTAATTCCCCTGAAATAAAACTGACAATAGATTTTCGTTCAAACTTTGCCCACTGAATATTTATCATATGAGAACTTCAATTTTGAAATAAAAAAGGGGGGTGCCCATACTCATTAAGGAGCACTAGGGCATTGAAAATGACCCATTTTGGCATTATTTAACGCTTATTACAAGAACGCATTCCCAGTAATAATTGTAAATTTTTGTGACCGAGACTCATGAGAACACGCATTAAACTGGAGTCGATGCATTGTATCGGACACAAATAAACTTTTTAAGTTTGATTTAGACAGAAAGCTGAATCCTTGATTAAAATTTCAACCAAATTTCTTGACATGGTTACCATAGGGCAAAATAGAAAAGACCACAGTTTACTTGCTATTTTCGCTATTTATTCAATTTTCAGCAATAGAAATCAGATCAGTCTTTCCTCAAGCAAAGTTTATGATAAGTTGATTACAATGACTGGAAAAAAAATTGGGGTGCCCATGCTCGTTGATGAGCTATAGCCATTTTTCAACTGAAAGAGCTCAATATCAAGGCAAATCCGCCATGTTTTCAGCGTGCACGTGCACGAGAGCGCGCTAAATGACGCCATAAATTATGCGCAGAAAGGATGCGCAGTGCAATTGTGAGGAATAACCTTAAGCGAGGCATGCTAACCAATAGAAAGACGAGAAACAAGTTTCGGCCTGCTTTTACTGCAATGAAGAAATTAGGCGAGGCGAAGAAACCAACAGAACTGAGTTGACAAACAAACACTTGAAGTAAACATTGATTTTACTGGACAAGGAGAGGAAAACAGAAAATAAAAACCATGCATTGAATAAACCATTGGCTTGATTTTACTACAATGGAATAACAAGTTGAAAACTACTTTGCAATCTATCAACTTGAAATTGATAAATAAGAGGAGTTTGTGATGCTGGCCTTCTTCAAAGCAAGACAAGCATTCAGAAGTAAGCTGTCTGTTTGGCTTGGCAGTTAGGAATTCAGTAATTAGTCCATACATTTGACTAGATTTATGACAAAAACCGTAGTCTGCCCACTCACTGACGTTTATTTTTCTTTGAGTCAATACTTTGCACCAATTGACCTAACCTCATGCACTTTTATTCTAGGAGCCCTAAAGGTCTAAAAATTGCTTCAAGCGATGAAGAAAAGTTGAGAAAAGCACATGTACAAATAGCAAGATTGTTCCTAATGATGTAAGGGAAGCCATGGGTGAACTGACCCTTGAAGAAAAGCAGTCAATCTATCTGGATATTTTTAAGCCTCTTGATTTCTACGAGCTGCTGTTTGACAGATGCTTCAAGAATGAAAACAAATGAATTTGAATTGTAAACCGTGGCATAATTCCAGGAGCCACACACACTGTCACAATCGCTTTTTGACGTAAGCTGAACAATATGACGTAACGTAAACCGAACGTACCTTAATTAAGCTTACAACAAAACTAGACATTTTGGCCAAAGTTCATTGTTTATAAAACAGTATAGCTAATTACATGAAATTTTAGCGACACGTCGATTTCGCGATTTTGAAGTGCGCATATTCCGCGTTTTTGGGTAACACAAATTTATTTCCTTGGCAATGTTACTTGAGATGCCCTTGAATTTAGTACACTCTTTTTTTTCATGAGAACATCTAATTTTGGAGCTGAGGGTGAACGTTGTTAAGACATTCTTAAATTCACTTGGCATACAGTATTTCAATGAATCAATGCGGACAGGCGTAACTAGATGACTTTGATGTTGGAGAAGTTATTTTGGAAGAGTTATAAATGAGAACTGCTGATTTTTACAGACCGAGATGTGTGTCATGCAATGAGAAATCCACTGTTAACGACGGTGACTACTAAATAGAAAGGTTTTTGCGCCAGGTTAGGACCACGCAGAAAAGCTTTGCAAGGACTATTGGAATTCACAAAGAAAAATTGGGCCAGCCACGCAATGTTTTGAGATAATTCGCCTCAACGAAAATGCTGACATCAGCATTTTTTGGAAGAAAAGAAGGAAATGCTATTTCTTCACAGATTTCCTTAGAATTCGCCTTCACATACAGAAAAGCAAACACATTTAAAAAGATCTTTTAACTACCTGGCAAATGGTAAAAAAAAAAATTGGTATTTATCCCCCGATTAGTTATCCTGGGAAAAAAAAAATTTAATCGCGGAATAACCGCTAACCTCAGGTTAGATTTCAGGGAGGCCTGCTCGATTTGAGCTGGGTTCTCTAGGGTTGGTCAAGAAAAACAATGGGTAGACCAGTGATCCAGCTGTGGTGTGGGGCAAAGAACGGGGGATCACAAAGCGGCTGGAAATGGAGCCTATCTTGCCCTTTAGCCCTGATTACCCATGACGTAACTAAGAGCGTGAATTCCTCTACATATATTCATTTCTCTTTTACATGCTTTTTCATACTTTTTATTCCCAAATCTTACAAGCCATGCATGCATAAGCATTCAATTTAGCGGTATGTATAAAAATTACAATTGGAATTACCAAGTTTATTGTCCTCTTCGTTTTTAACATTAACGATCCATATAACATGTATAACCATTAATGCTCGTTTTCCAGTTTTCTATTGGTCCATCTGCCTTGTTTAATTACTTCATTTCACTGAAATCAGACTGGCAAATTATTTTAAGACTTAATTGTTTCCAATTTTCTATTGATTCAAGTGCCTTGCCTAATTACCTCATTACACTGAAATCAAACCGACAATTTATTTAGGACTTGTTTTCCAATTTTCTATTGATTCAACTGCCTTTACTAATTAGCTCATTACACTAAATTCAAACAGACAATTTATTTAGAACTTGTTTTCCAATTTTCTATTGGTTCCACTGCCTTGCCTAATTACCTCATTACACTGAAAACAAACCAACAATTTATTTTAAGACTTGTTTTCCAATTTTCTATGGTATCAAGTGCCTTGCCTAATTACCTCATTACACTGAAATCAAACAGACAATTTATTTTAAGACTTCTTTTCCAATTTGCTATTGTTTCAAGTGCTTTGCCTAATTACCTCATTACACTGAAATCAAACCGACAATTTATTTTAAGACTTCTTTTCCAATTTTCTATTGTATCAAGTGCCTTGCCTAATTACCTCATTACACTGAAACCATGCCTACAACTTATTTTAGGACTTGTTTTCCAGTTTTCTATTGGTTCAATCGCCTTGCCTAATTAAATCACTGAAATCAAATCCACAGTTTTCGATTTCATGTTGGTCCGTCTTGCAGTAAAATCAAGCTGACTGTCAATTTTTGTTTTGTGTTTTCAATATTTCTTTGTACACAAGGCTATTTAATTTTCAAAAGAACTTTCTTCCTTTGATTTCAACTCATTTGAATTTTTTTTTCTCAATTTAGCAATACCTCTCGGTGTTTCTGGCTTCTCATTGGACCGTTGGTAACAAGGCTTCTTTGTAGTAATGCTATAAAAGACACGGCCTCGCCTTTCGTTCAACATTCAAGCAAGATCCACAGGAAGAGTGATATCAAGTTAGCAGCGACCAATGTGCAACAATTGTACCATACCAGGGTTAAATGAATGCGACAGAAAAAACTGTTTCTACCCCTTCAGAGAAGGAATAGGGAGTTTAAGATAACCACGACGGTAACGGCAATGGGAACGCCACTAAACAAAAGGTTTGATTTCAGTGTAATGAGGTAATTAGGCAAAGCACTTGAAACAATAGCAAATTGGAAAAGAAGTCTTAAAATAAATTGTCTGTTTGATTTCAGTGTAATGAGGTAATTAGGCAAGGCACTTGATACCATAGAAAATTGGAAAACAAGTCTTAAAATAAATTGTTGGTTTGTTTTCAGTGTAATGAGGTAATTAGGCAAGGCAGTGGAACCAATAGAAAATTGGAAAACAAGTTCTAAATAAATTGTCTGTTTGAATTTAGTGTAATGAGCTAATTAGTAAAGGCAGTTGAATCAATAGAAAATTGGAAAACAAGTCCTAAATAAATTGTCGGTTTGATTTCAGTGTAATGAGGTAATTAGGCAAGGCACTTGAATCAATAGAAAATTGGAAACAATTAAGTCTTAAAATAATTTGCCAGTCTGATTTCAGTGAAATGAAGTAATTAAACAAGGCAGATGGACCAATAGAAAACTGGAAAACGAGCATTAATGGTTATACATGTTATATGGATCGTTAATGTTAAAAACGAAGAGGACAATAAACTTGGTAATTCCAATTGTAATTTTTATACATACCGCTAAATTGAATGCTTATGCATGCATGGCTTGTAAGATTTGGGAATAAAAAGTATGAAAAAGCATGTAAAAGAGAAATGAATATATGTAGAGGAATTCACGCTCTTAGTTACGTCATGGGTAATCAGGGCTAAAGGGCAAGATAGGCTCCATTTCCAGCCGCTTTGTGATCCCCCGTTCTTTGCCCCACACCACAGCTGGATCACTGGTCTACCCATTGTTTTTCTTGACCAACCCTAGAGAACCCAGCTCAAATCGAGCAGGCCTCCCTGAAATCTAACCTGAGGTTAGCGGTTATTCCGCGATTAAATTTTTTTTTTCCCAGGATAACTAATCGGGGGATAAATACCAATTTTTTTTTTTACCATTTGCCAGGTAGTTAAAAGATCTTTTTAAATGTGTTTGCTTTTCTGTATGTGAAGGCGAATTCTAAGGAAATCTGTGAAGAAATAGCATTTCCTTCTTTTCTTCCAAAAAATGCTGATGTCAGCATTTTCGTTGAGGCGAATTATCTCAAAACATTGCGTGGCTGGCCCAATTTTTCTTTGTGAATTCCAATAGTCCTTGCAAAGCTTTTCTGCGTGGTCCTAACCTGGCGCAAAAACCTTTCTATTTAGTAGTCACCGTCGTTAACAGTGGATTTCTCATTGCATGACACACATCTCGGTCTGTAAAAATCAGCAGTTCTCATTTATAACTCTTCCAAAATAACTTCTCCAACATCAAAGTCATCTAGTTACGCCTGTCCGCATTGATTCATTGAAATACTGTATGCCAAGTGAATTTAAGAATGTCTTAACAACGTTCACCCTCAGCTCCAAAATTAGATGTTCTCATGAAAAAAAAGAGTGTACTAAATTCAAGGGCATCTCAAGTAACATTGCCAAGGAAATAAATTTGTGTTACCCAAAAACGCGGAATATGCGCACTTCAAAATCGCGAAATCGACGTGTCGCTAAAATTTCATGTAATTAGCTATACTGTTTTATAAACAATGAACTTTGGCCAAAATGTCTAGTTTTGTTGTAAGCTTAATTAAGGTACGTTCGGTTTACGTTACGTCATATTGTTCAGCTTACGTCAAAAAGCGATTGTGACAGTGTGTGTGGCTCCTGGAATTATGCCACGGTTTACAATTCAAATTCATTTGTTTTCATTCTTGAAGCATCTGTCAAACAGCAGCTCGTAGAAATCAAGAGGCTTAAAAATATCCAGATAGATTGACTGCTTTTCTTCAAGGGTCAGTTCACCCATGGCTTCCCTTACATCATTAGGAACAATCTTGCTATTTGTACATGTGCTTTTCTCAACTTTTCTTCATCGCTTGAAGCAATTTTTAGACCTTTAGGGCTCCTAGAATAAAAGTGCATGAGGTTAGGTCAATTGGTGCAAAGTATTGACTCAAAGAAAAATAAACGTCAGTGAGTGGGCAGACTACGGTTTTTGTCATAAATCTAGTCAAATGTATGGACTAATTACTGAATTCCTAACTGCCAAGCCAAACAGACAGCTTACTTCTGAATGCTTGTCTTGCTTTGAAGAAGGCCAGCATCACAAACTCCTCTTATTTATCAATTTCAAGTTGATAGATTGCAAAGTAGTTTTCAACTTGTTATTCCATTGTAGTAAAATCAAGCCAATGGTTTATTCAATGCATGGTTTTTATTTTCTGTTTTCCTCTCCTTGTCCAGTAAAATCAATGTTTACTTCAAGTGTTTGTTTGTCAACTCAGTTCTGTTGGTTTCTTCGCCTCGCCTAATTTCTTCATTGCAGTAAAAGCAGGCCGAAACTTGTTTCTCGTCTTTCTATTGGTTAGCATGCCTCGCTTAAGGTTATTCCTCACAATTGCACTGCGCATCCTTTCTGCGCATAATTTATGGCGTCATTTAGCGCGCTCTCGTGCACGTGCACGCTGAAAACATGGCGGATTTGCCTTGATATTGAGCTCTTTCAGTTGAAAAATGGCTATAGCTCATCAACGAGCATGGGCACCCCAATTTTTTTTCCAGTCATTGTAATCAACTTATCATAAACTTTGCTTGAGGAAAGACTGATCTGATTTCTATTGCTGAAAATTGAATAAATAGCGAAAATAGCAAGTAAACTGTGGTCTTTTCTATTTTGCCCTATGGTAACCATGTCAAGAAATTTGGTTGAAATTTTAATCAAGGATTCAGCTTTCTGTCTAAATCAAACTTAAAAAGTTTATTTGTGTCCGATACAATGCATCGACTCCAGTTTAATGCGTGTTCTCATGAGTCTCGGTCACAAAAATTTACAATTATTACTGGGAATGCGTTCTTGTAATAAGCGTTAAATAATGCCAAAATGGGTCATTTTCAATGCCCTAGTGCTCCTTAATGAGTATGGGCACCCCCCTTTTTTATTTCAAAATTGAAGTTCTCATATGATAAATATTCAGTGGGCAAAGTTTGAACGAAAATCTATTGTCAGTTTTATTTCAGGGGAATTACCTTAATTACTCCATTGCACTAAAATCACGCCAACATTTTATTTGATGCTTGTTTTTCGACATTCCATTGGTTCAGCTGCCTTGCCTAATTACTTCATTACAGTGAAATCAAGCGGGCAGTTCATTTTAATGCTCGTTTTCCAGTTTTCTATTGGTCCATCTGCCTTGTTTAATTACTTCATTTCACTGAAATCAGACTGGCAAATTATTTTAAGACTTAATTGTTTCCAATTTTCTATTGATTCAAGTGCCTTGCCTAATTACCTCATTACACTGAAATCAAACCGACAATTTATTTAGGACTTGTTTTCCAATTTTCTATTGATTCAACTGCCTTTACTAATTAGCTCATTACACTAAATTCAAACAGACAATTTATTTAGAACTTGTTTTCCAATTTTCTATTGGTTCCACTGCCTTGCCTAATTACCTCATTACACTGAAAACAAACCAACAATTTATTTTAAGACTTGTTTTCCAATTTTCTATGGTATCAAGTGCCTTGCCTAATTACCTCATTACACTGAAATCAAACAGACAATTTATTTTAAGACTTCTTTTCCAATTTGCTATTGTTTCAAGTGCTTTGCCTAATTACCTCATTACACTGAAATCAAACCGACAATTTATTTTAAGACTTCTTTTCCAATTTTCTATTGTATCAAGTGCCTTGCCTAATTACCTCATTACACTGAAACCATGCCTACAACTTATTTTAGGACTTGTTTTCCAGTTTTCTATTGGTTCAATCGCCTTGCCTAATTAAATCACTGAAATCAAATCCACAGTTTTCGATTTCATGTTGGTCCGTCTTGCAGTAAAATCAAGCTGACTGTCAATTTTTGTTTTGTGTTTTCAATATTTCTTTGTACACAAGGCTATTTAATTTTCAAAAGAACTTTCTTCCTTTGATTTCAACTCATTTGAATTTTTTTTTCTCAATTTAGCAATACCTCTCGGTGTTTCTGGCTTCTCATTGGACCGTTGGTAACAAGGCTTCTTTGTAGTAATGCTATAAAAGACACGGCCTCGCCTTTCGTTCAACATTCAAGCAAGATCCACAGGAAGAGTGATATCAAGTTAGCAGCGACCAATGTGCAACAATTGTACCATACCAGGGTTAAATGAATGCGACAGAAAAAACTGTTTCTACCCCTTCAGAGAAGGAATAGGGAGTTTAAGATAACCACGACGGTAACGGCAATGGGAACGCCACTAAACAAAAGGTTTGATGAGCAGAACAATAGGGACCTTACGAAAAACACGACGGCAACGGCAACGAGAACGTCACCAAACAAAAGGTTTAATGAGCAGAACAATAGCTGTGCACGTGCGTTATAACTCTTGGTACATTTCTTTGCCGTCCGCTGCAAAGCAACAACGTGAAATGACGAGATTCTGCGTTGTTTGGGGAACGTGAACCACAAAGGCTAAATTTTCATATTTCTCTTTGAAACTTAATGCATTCGTAGCATATTCAGCTGAGGCATGTTTTAATACCAACAAAGACACTGAATAGATCTCAATAAATGCGAAATTTCAAAGTAAAATAGAAACACATTTTTTACTAGGCGTCGTCCTCGCCGTGGCCGTCGTAGATGCGTAAGGTCCCTATTGGTTCTGCACGTGCGTTATAACTTTTTGTACATTTCTTTGCCGTCCTCTGCAAATCAACAACGTGAAATGACCAATTTTGCGTTGTCTGAAGAACGTGAACTACGACGGCTATTTTTTTGAAATTCTCTTTCAAATTCGTTGCGGTGTCCCAGATTTAGTTTCGTGATAGCTGCGACAGTGACAAACAAAGTAAATGCCATAAGAGTATCCCGAGAATCGTAGGTGAAATATAAATTCATTTTTTTAATCTTCGTTGCCTTCGGCGTCGCCGTAGTAGCTTCTTAAACTCCCTAATGTGGAAAGAGAACGCACATGTACAAAGACGGAGAGGAAGCGCACGAAAGAGAAACTACACTGGACAAGCAAATAGCTAAGATTGTTCCTAATGATGTAAGGGAAGCCATGGGTGAACTGACCCTTGAAGAAAAGCAGTCAATCTATCTGGATATTTTTAAGCCTCTTGATTTCTACGAGCTGCTGTTTGACAGATGCTTCAAGAATGAAAACAAATGAATTTGAATTGTAAACCGTGGCATAATTCCAGGAGCCACACACACTGTCACAATCGCTTTTTGACGTAAGCTGAACAATATGACGTAACGTAAACCGAACGTACCTTAATTAAGCTTACAACAAAACTAGACATTTTGGCCAAAGTTCATTGTTTTATAAAACAGTATAGCTAATTACATGAAATTTTAGCGACACGTCGATTTCGCGATTTTGAAGTGCGCATATTCCGCGTTTTTGGGTAACACAAATTTATTTCCTTGGCAATGTTACTTGAGATGCCCTTGAATTTAGTACACTCTTTTTTTCATGAGAACATCTAATTTTGGAGCTGAGGGTGAACGTTGTTAAGACATTCTTAAATTCACTTGGCATACAGTATTTCAATGAATCAATGCGGACAGGCGTAACTAGATGACTTTGATGTTGGAGAAGTTATTTTGGAAGAGTTATAAATGAGAACTGCTGATTTTTACAGACCGAGATGTGTGTCATGCAATGAGAAATCCACTGTTAACGACGGTGACTACTAAATAGAAAGGTTTTTGCGCCAGGTTAGGACCACGCAGAAAAGCTTTGCAAGGACTATTGGAATTCACAAAGAAAAATTGGGCCAGCCACGCAATGTTTTGAGATAATTCGCCTCAACGAAAATGCTGACATCAGCATTTTTTGGAAGAAAAGAAGGAAATGCTATTTCTTCACAGATTTCCTTAGAATTCGCCTTCACATACAGAAAAGCAAACACATTTAAAAAGATCTTTTAACTACCTGGCAAATGGTAAAAAAAAAAATTGGTATTTATCCCCCGATTAGTTATCCTGGGAAAAAAAAAATTTAATCGCGGAATAACCGCTAACCTCAGGTTAGATTTCAGTGTAATGAGGTAATTAGGCAAAGCACTTGAAACAATAGCAAATTGGAAAAGAAGTCTTAAAATAAATTGTCTGTTTGATTTCAGTGTAATGAGGTAATTAGGCAAGGCACTTGATACCATAGAAAATTGGAAAACAAGTCTTAAAATAAATTGTTGGTTTGTTTTCAGTGTAATGAGGTAATTAGGCAAGGCAGTGGAACCAATAGAAAATTGGAAAACAAGTTCTAAATAAATTGTCTGTTTGAATTTAGTGTAATGAGCTAATTAGTAAAGGCAGTTGAATCAATAGAAAATTGGAAAACAAGTCCTAAATAAATTGTCGGTTTGATTTCAGTGTAATGAGGTAATTAGGCAAGGCACTTGAATCAATAGAAAATTGGAAACAATTAAGTCTTAAAATAATTTGCCAGTCTGATTTCAGTGAAATGAAGTAATTAAACAAGGCAGATGGACCAATAGAAAACTGGAAAACGAGCATTAAAATGAACTGCCCGCTTGATTTCACTGTAATGAAGTAATTAGGCAAGGCAGCTGAACCAATGGAATGTCGAAAAACAAGCATCAAATAAAATGTTGGCGTGATTTTAGTGCAATGGAGTAATTAAGGTAATTCCCCTGAAATAAAACTGACAATAGATTTTCGTTCAAACTTTGCCCACTGAATATTTATCATATGAGAACTTCAATTTTGAAATAAAAAAGGGGGGTGCCCATACTCATTAAGGAGCACTAGGGCATTGAAAATGACCCATTTTGGCATTATTTAACGCTTATTACAAGAACGCATTCCCAGTAATAATTGTAAATTTTTGTGACCGAGACTCATGAGAACACGCATTAAACTGGAGTCGATGCATTGTATCGGACACAAATAAACTTTTTAAGTTTGATTTAGACAGAAAGCTGAATCCTTGATTAAAATTTCAACCAAATTTCTTGACATGGTTACCATAGGGCAAAATAGAAAAGACCACAGTTTACTTGCTATTTTCGCTATTTATTCAATTTTCAGCAATAGAAATCAGATCAGTCTTTCCTCAAGCAAAGTTTATGATAAGTTGATTACAATGACTGGAAAAAAAATTGGGGTGCCCATGCTCGTTGATGAGCTATAGCCATTTTTCAACTGAAAGAGCTCAATATCAAGGCAAATCCGCCATGTTTTCAGCGTGCACGTGCACGAGAGCGCGCTAAATGACGCCATAAATTATGCGCAGAAAGGATGCGCAGTGCAATTGTGAGGAATAACCTTAAGCGAGGCATGCTAACCAATAGAAAGACGAGAAACAAGTTTCGGCCTGCTTTTACTGCAATGAAGAAATTAGGCGAGGCGAAGAAACCAACAGAACTGAGTTGACAAACAAACACTTGAAGTAAACATTGATTTTACTGGACAAGGAGAGGAAAACAGAAAATAAAAACCATGCATTGAATAAACCATTGGCTTGATTTTACTACAATGGAATAACAAGTTGAAAACTACTTTGCAATCTATCAACTTGAAATTGATAAATAAGAGGAGTTTGTGATGCTGGCCTTCTTCAAAGCAAGACAAGCATTCAGAAGTAAGCTGTCTGTTTGGCTTGGCAGTTAGGAATTCAGTAATTAGTCCATACATTTGACTAGATTTATGACAAAAACCGTAGTCTGCCCACTCACTGACGTTTATTTTTCTTTGAGTCAATACTTTGCACCAATTGACCTAACCTCATGCACTTTTATTCTAGGAGCCCTAAAGGTCTAAAAATTGCTTCAAGCGATGAAGAAAAGTTGAGAAAAGCACATGTACAAATAGCAAGATAAGAGAATACAGGAAAGGCGGACATCGTACTCCTTGGCATCGTTTACTTTTGAGAATCTCTGGGGAAGAAAAAAGCGTTTAAGCAGGCAAGACGTTCTCTATCACTTTGCCCCTAAACAGACATGTATAACAGATGAACAGTTAAAACACAGGCATTAAAATAGACCATCAGCTGACTTTACAACAATGAAGAAATTCGACAAGCAAAGATCGGCGACTAGCAAATTGAAAACTGACAAGCGTTTAAAGAAAGAGTCTTCTTCGTTGTACGATAATGAAGCAATAGAGGAATAATAATGAATGAATGAATGAAATGAAAGAATTGGGTTAATCTATATATCGAAGAAAAGAGAATCTATTCATCTGCCCAGGGCGCTAGCTGTATTATCTTTTCTACTCTCAAAAATCACCGATAGCATGTCAGATTGTCTTCTCTGGTATAATATCATTGTTTTAAAGAGAAATAATGAGTGTTTTTATGTTACGTAACATTTTATGACTATAAGACCCCATTATCCTGTTCCAGGCTCTCGGTCAGTGGGGACGATCGTAAAAGGGGTCGGGATTACCAAAAACTCTGGAGATGGGTAAAATAAACAACTAACAACTGCATTTTCCGTCACAGTTATTTAAAAAAAAGTTAGCCGGAAATAGTTGGAAATCGCACTTCCAAGACCCTAAATTTCAAAATTTTCTAGGGGAGCACGCCCCAGACCCCCCTAGTTTGGAGCGCCTTAGGGGCTTCCAATTTCCGCGCTGAGAATTGGCCCCAGAGGAGGCACCTTAGAACTCCCGTGTAATATAGAGGAAGACTGGAGAAGAGAGAATGGTCGGTATTTCCGGTAGATTGTATCATGAGCTGGAAAAAATCTCGATTTGATCGCTTGCACGTCCGCAAGGTATCGACGTTGTGACTGGCAGGGATCCAAATGTAAATGTTTTGCGGCGTTTTCGTTGAGGACAAAAAGCTTTACTCTAGTTTGCATATATGGCGACTGTAACGCGATACTTCTGGTTACATCTCGGAAAAAAACACTTGACTTCTGTTCTGCTTTCGAGATACGTTTGCTCGTATATCAAGACAAATGCTTTGTTTCAGTATCAAACTAAACAAAAGAGTGGTTTGATATCTTTTTTTCCAGAATCCACTTCATGAGAGTATTCAAGTAAAGAATTTCATGTGATAGAATGAGTTAAACAAAATGTGTTGCTTAGTTGATTCTGTGAATCATATTTATGGTAAGATGCCTACTTGAACAGTATGAGTGATGTAGTTGACCAAAAATTATAAAATTTTAGTTCATACAATAACGTTCAATATTATTGTTTTGAATCAGCAGAAATTAAAGAAAGCGGGGATAGCTTTAGTGATAACTATTACCAGGAGCCCATCACCCGGGTGATGGGCTCCTGCTATTACAGGAGCCCATGCTAAGGCTCCTGCTATTACTAGTTTATTGCGTGACAGTGAAAACGATCTCTACGGCGGCCGGTAAATAGTGTAAACACCTCGGACCGGGAGTGGAGCTTACTTTGGCTATGGCCATCCCCCTTTTTTTCTCGCTTACTGTCGAATACGTTTTCCGATTTTGGGTCGGTCGGTCGGAAAAGAAAAAAAGGCCAAAAAAAAAGCTAGGGAGAAGAAGTCTGGAACTAGGAGACCCAGTACCTCAGCATAACATCTGCGGAGCTTGGAAACGACAAGACGAGGTTAGAAAGTTGACAAGGCGACAATGGAGGAAGAAAAGATCGACGTCGTGATTAAGGTCATTCCACTGAAAAGGAACCCACACTTCAAAACAAAAGAAAAAATGAGTTTTCACCGTACTCGAGAAAATGGCGATTTACCTCTATGGCGGGGCCCAACTGTAAAAAAAAGCCGCCATTTTCTATGCGCGCGCTCTGATCTCGCGTGAAATTAGGCGAAGCACTGCCAGCACAAAACAGAATCAGATAAAGATGACCATTTCTTGAAATTATGTAGCAGTAGAAGTCTTTATTAAGAAATCAGTCACAACCAGCTGTGGCTTTACAATCAGTGACAAACTAACTTGTATATCTCATTGCCTTCTTCATGATTTTTTTTTTTTGAAAACGCGAAAATCTGGGCCGGTCGGACGACGCTAAACGGATAAAAAAGGGGGATGGCCTATCCAGTCGACTGATTTTCTGAACCGAGCCCAAAAAAGAACATTTACATAAGCACTTTCCCTAATACTAATACTTCTAAAATGGCTAAAAATCACGAGATAAGTGAATATTTTTCTACACTTTATGTCACTCAGCGCCATAACTTCGAAATAGGCCTTATCACGGTTTTCGACGCCATCTTGACGGGTAGACAACGCGGTCAAAAATTACAGTGTTTGTATGGGAATCCGATAGCAAATAACTACTTCCAAAATTGTATTTTACATAATTTCTGAATCGCAACGTTAAAATACTAGGTAGAAGATTGTATTCACCAAGTTTGAAGGATGTAGCTTGGCTAGAAGACGTCCAGTTAATTTTTCTAATTTTCCATACATTTGTCTGTAAATTTGGCTGGGTAGACAAACGTCTTGACACGGCTCGCGGGGAAACATTTACAAGCAAATGTATGAAAATAAAAAAAATTAGTTCAGCAACTTACAGGAAAGCTACATTTTCAAACTTGGTGAATTGCAATCTTCTATTTAGTATTTTAACGTTTTGATTCACAAATTGTGAAAAATTCAATTTTGGAAGAAGTTACTTGCTATCGGATTCCCATACAAACACTATAATTTCTGACCGCTTTGCCTACCAATCTTTAGATTTGATAACGTCACGTGCAATCACTCTATAGCCCATTTCAGAAAAGTGAGAGCACTGGGGCGAGTTTCTTATATTGATTAGATTGAAAATCTAAACAATGCAACTAAAATGTGAATGAAAGAAAAGGTACCCAACCAAGTTTAAGAGTTTTCAAAGGAAAGTCGTCCAAATGGGAGCCTCGCAAAAGTTGCAAAGTATTTAATTCCACACAAACCCTTACAATTTTGTGGCCGGTGTACTGGCCCAATCCATACAAACTCTCTATTTTGGGTGATATTTGAAGAGCTACCATTTTACCATATTTCTCCTCCAAGTACTTCTATTTGCGGTGAAGACTCTCAAATTTAGTTGATCTTTCATTTGAATATCTTAGTTTTTCAAACAAACACTCTTTCCCAGTCCTCTCACGTTTCTGCAATGCCTACCAACTAACCTCGTCTCAGTCTTCACGCGTTCGACTTCCGGCTGGTTTCCGGGAATCTCTTCAGTTGATTCCAGTGAGTCAGTTCAGGTGGTATCCCAAATAAAGCGAAAGCGAAGATTATCTTCTCAGAAGGAATTCCTATAAAGGAAACGTTGGAGTTCGTTACTTACAAAGTAAAGAAAGTAATTTCCATCATAAATAGGTGAGTGCCGAGTAAAAGATAGTTCGTTGTAATCGAAAGAAAGAAAGCGAAAAGGTTCGCCGTCAGTCTAAACAGTCTAAACACTGAATTAAGCTTAAAAAGGCATCTAGAAAGAACCATCTTGGTACACAATAAAATAAGACGAGAGATACATAGAAAATCATAAGATTACTAAGAGGATGTTTCATTTTCCGTGTAAATTCTCTTTTTAGGAAGCACATCGGTAAGTGCTGTCGAACACTGAGACATGTCGCTGTATATATATTGTAGAAAACGAAGAATCAAAAAATGAACAAACCTGTTACTTTCATTTTGAATTTTGTAGAATCGTTTTAATGCAGAAAATTATTGTATTCTTTAAAGGAAACGGTAGTTATTTCAGCACCAGAAGAGTAATATAATAAATCTTCTGAATGTAATTCTCAGGGCTTATTTCAATTTGTGGAAATATGCAAATTGGACGTATTCCGCAGGGCATATTTAATTCAAAGGAAAATTCCCGAGAAGGGGGAAGATCAAATGATTATCGACGAAATCATTTTCTCTGCTCAAGTTTTTAACTGCTGAATTACACACCCGGGTACACATTACAAGTATGAAAGTTGTTGAACCTTTGGCCGGTCCTGATGAGTGTTCGTTTCAAAACGCAATATTGTTAAAATTTCGACGCGCTTACCATCAGCGCTAAAACAATATTTTTAAAACCCTTTCAATTTTATGACCCCCAATTATCGAAAACGTGTATATTGAAAATGCTGTCCATAGTTAGAAACCAGAAACTGCAAGGGACCGCATACGATAAACGCTGCTAACGTAGGATTTACGAGAGATATGATCAGCCAGAAAATGTAAAGACAAACAATAGACTGCAAAGACCTTTAGCCAGACTGGTTAGTAGATCTACTGAAAGCGACGTGATGCGGCCTGTTAAGGTGGCCGAACACAGTTTTCGCGCGTGCTTTTGCTGATGCAATATTTAGCACGTGCACAAGGAACAAACATGCCGTCAGTAGAGCGATCATTTTATTTTGTAATACTCAACACCCGCACTATCTGTGTTATTTTTCTCTATAATTGAACGCAGTGTATTGATGGCTTCAGTCTTTTATTACAAAGATATGTTAGAAAAAGTAACGATGCAAAGAACCCAGCAATATTCAGCTTTTGTTTGTTACCGAAAGAACCCAGTTAAATGCAACGCATGCGCAGTTGCTCGAAAAATTGAAACCGATTGCTATAGCAGAAACATGCCGATTTCTAACGATCCAGTCGTTAGAATTTCAAGAAATTGGGCAGAAAAATAGATCAGAGACCACGTGAATGATCTATCAAAAAAATCTGAAATTTGACAAAGGGAATTTTTAATAACACAGAAAACGATTAACGGCGAATTACGAAAATCGCTTATGTCAAGATTTTATTAGAACCGTGTTGACAGAAGGGATTTAATGTCAATTCTTAGTGTGCAAAATATGAAAACAATCTAACGACTGGATTTTTGTTAAATACACAGAAACCATTATTTAACCCTTGTTTTTAACCAGCCCGGGCAACAGAACACCCTAGTCAAAATGCGAGAATAAATGTTTCTGTGGTTAACCTTGACTCTTGCAAAAAAATGGACGCCAAAGCATAAATAGTTCAAAAGTTATGGTGAATTAGGCATAGGCACTTGAAAATTGTGTTCGGCCACCTTAAGTCTCTAGTAAATAAAATGGAACAATTAACCCCCCCCCCCCCCCCAGCAAAAAATTGTAAAATACTGAATAAATAATATCTCTAGAAATATTAAAGCAGTGTTCTTGAAACTTGGCACCATAATTGTCCATCGCAAAAGAAACAAAATGACACCCTTAGCACCGTTGCCATGACAACAGTTTTGCCACTGGTGTTGTTTTAATAAAAACTGAAAATCCCAGTTTTTTTCTGAAAACAAGATCCATCTAACCTACACAATCTATCGATGGAAGTTACGACAACATGGGAACTATGTATGTTTCATGTAGGACCCTTTGTCTCACTTAAGAGGTTGAAAATGGAGGATTCGTTTTTTCGACAAAAAGAGACTGGAGCCGAAAGAGTTGCTATGGCAACAGCGCTAAGGGTGTCATTTTATTTCTTTTGTGATGGACAATTATGGTGCCAAGTTTCAAGGACACTGCTTTAATATTTCTAGAGATATTGTTTATTCAGTATTTTACAATTTTTTGCTGTCAACAATAGTACGTCATCACTGATCTAATTTGCATAATAGAAAAACGTTAATATCTCTGAAACGAAAAAAGATATTTCAAAAAGAAAAACGCCATTCTTCTGTATTTTGAAAGGACTTTCAAATAAGCAGGAATTATTTTTCACTTCATATGCACTTTAACTAGTTTGCTTGAAACCAACAGCTTGTTACGGTGAAATTGCTGGCATGGATTACATTGGTACTGCAGAGAGGGTTTTAACAGCCATGAGGCAATTGTTGTCGTTGATAACTCCAGTGGGCAGTGAAAATGGGGACTCCTTTATCCACAAGGTGAACAGATTTGTACAAAACGCCATTTCCACATTGGAGCAGATGGAACAGTACACAAAGAAGCAATGGAACTTAATGCTTGATTGCATTTTATCCGCTGCTTGGCTGGTTGTACAAAACATGTCATCAAACGCAGCTTTTGACGCAATTAAACGTGTCACTTGGGAATTCCGAAGTCTGTTCGACAGCGGTATGCCTGAATATATGGTGCGTGATTATGATGAGCTCGAACGACTTTTAGCGGCTGCGTCAGAGAAACTGACAGGCATCCAGTCTACATGTAGTTTACTGATGGGGGAGGTAAGCGGTATCGACGGTAGCTTGATGATCCCACGCAGACGTTCTTAAACTTGTCACGCGGTCCTCCCGACGAAGGGGGAAGGACCGCGTCACAAGCCTAAAAACGTCTGCGTGGGGGGCTACATCGACGGTATCCTGTTTAATAAAACTACCGTCCATTTATTAACTTGAGAAATTAATAAAAAGTCACACTTTTACAGGCGCTTCTACAAGTCACATAATATCAAAGGAGTTCCGTCACGCAGTATTTTGGGCTTTTTGCCCCGAACAGAATATTGCCTATGAACTGAAGGGAGATTAACCTGAAAATAGTAGTGTAGTAGGATAGAAGAACACCAAAGGTATAATGATAATCTATAAAGAAACAAGGATGGTAAGGTATGGAGAAGATTAACACGGATTACAAACGACAAACATGAAAAATTTAGGCTAAACTTTTCAAGATGCACGAGCGTGACGCAGCTCCTTTAAGCAATTTTAACATTGACCAACGAACTGGTCATAGAATGAACTGGAAAGACAGAAAAAAACAAAAAATGGCAAGCATGGATAGAGGGACAAAATTGAAGAGGATTAAAACGGATTGCATTCGGGTAAACTTGAAAGACATCGCACGGCTCTTTTCAAGTTAATCTCAATTTCTAAGTGTCATTACTGACATCACAAATCATCCCTAAAAGTGAGAGGTTAAGACTATTTCTCTGTTATTTATAAAATTCAGCTAAGCCTTTAAAAGTATAGCCTGCGAAAACAGCCGTCCTTCTTCGCTCCCGGCCCGAGTGGCGTTTCGCGTGACCACTCGGGCCGGGAGCGAAGAAGGACGGCTGTTTTCGCAGGCTATTAAAAGTAATATTCTAGCTTTTATTTAACTCGGTCTATATTGACTGCCGGGGAGACCGAATGACATATTAATAATATGTCATTCAATAATAATTATTGTTATGTAACTAATAATCTTTCTAGTCTCCTCGCTACTTTTTCTCCTGATAATTTTAAGTTCTAGGTTTTGTGTGGAAAATAAATCATTAGTAAAAAAATATCAAACTTCTGATTGGGCAATAACAAATGCATAAATGGGTTCTAAAAACATTTCGGAAGTTACCATGGAAACATTAGGGAGCCCCAATTTTAAAAATTAAAACCGGGCCAGTCGGTTTGCTTTGTGACACCAAAATTTGCGGAAGAATGATAAAAATCGGGCAAACCTAACTTGAAATAGAAGAAAATTAAACTTCATCAATATGGTTGAACTGAATATGTGGCAAGAATGGGCTAATGAAAGAATAGGAACGAAGCTATTAGGAAAGTGTTTCCTGTGACCATGTGACAACTAACTAGTACTCATTTGTTAATAAGCTTTGGGGAATAATCCTGGAACAATTGCAAAATCAGTCGGTTACTTTTGAGAATGTAAGTAGAGTACATACGAAACGTCAAGTCATAATCAAAATGTGCAAGTTCAACATGTTTTTCACTGCTGTTTGTGTCTTATTTTTTGATCAGTCCATTTAGTTTTTGTCTCTACTTCACAGGTGATAAATGCTTGCGACTGTCATTGGAGTAACCCTATAAATTTTCGTCGCTTGGAGGCCTTTCGTCTCAAGGCTTCATTTGACATCAGGGACTGCGAGCAAACTTTGAACAGCGCGCACGAGATCATAGAGTTGTTACAAAGAAAAACTTCAGAACAGTTGGTAAAACTTGGCGTGGGATTAGCTGTTTTTGCAGCTGTCTCAATAGGTAAGAATTATTTCATAATAGGATGATTTTAAGAGGACAGAAAAAAAAAACACCTGAGAACAGTCCACCGTAGACTAGGAGCAAACGAGCTGAGAACTTCAGCGGTAGACAAGAGTTGAGAAACAAATCCTATCTCGGGGAAGCTTTTGTCGAAGTAAAACGAACCGAACATGCGAGAATATAGTCAGCCATCACCTACCTAACACTTTCGTCGACTCTCACAACTGCGGCTTGGGTAGGATAAACTTTGATTAGTGCACATGAGAAACCTAAAGAGTTGATGGTCAACTGATAGCGCTAGATCAACTCTTGTCGACTGTTTCGTTCCCGGTAATGCTGAATGAACCCATCGACTAATTCTGAAGATTGTTTGAAGATTTTCTGGCTAATCGAGGTTTCTGCACCGTGCTGCATTCTCTCCAAAAAAAAAACGTCAAATAGACTAGCAAGATTTTTTCCATTTCAAATACTGGATGCTCTAATATTAAAATGTTGACATGACCTTTAACCACGAGAGGGTAAGAGGGTTAACCAATTCCCCATTTATTCCTTATTCTCTCTTAAGCTATTTTTAGACACGGTCTCCAGTCCTTTCGCGCATCTTATTACCACGCATGCTGCGTGGATGTTTTCATGGAAGATGAAACTCGGTTGTAAAGTCGCTTGGGCTAGCTGTCTGCTTGAGCAGAAACCTGAATCCTCTCTTATTTAAACATAGGTCTTGGCTTTGGTGCTGCCAGCGCCTTCCAGGTGGGAGCCAGGCTGAAAGGGGGCATCTTAAGCTGCGCTGGTGTTGGCGGTGCGCTAGTCTGTGTCGCGATCGGAAAGAAATTGAGCGACCACCTTGTCGTTTGGGAAGAAGTCAAGAACAAGCGCAGCCAGTACCGTCAATTAAGAACCCGCCTGGAGTGCCTCAAGGAAACGGTTGAAAGAGATCTGAAGGCAGGGGTCCTGCTCACTCGTATGACTGACTTGGGGAAACTGATACTGATGATGCCGCTGTCTGTTTTAGTCATCTTTTTAGGCATGTTCGCCTATATTCTCGTTAAATTAACTGTTTTAGAAAAAGACAGCATGTTGTAAGTAGGGTAAGGAACTTAAGGAAGACTTAACCTTGCATACGGTGGTTGCGCTCGCAGTACGAACGGAAGTGTAAAACCGAGCTGTTCTACTCAAACGACTCGATTATAATAGTCTTTTTCTTCACAGCCAACAGAATATAAAGGCAATGCTAAAGTTGCCTCGGACTCTTCTTATACTTAACTCGAAAATTGTCGGTTTAATTTGACGCGGAACAGCATGTATATTTTGTTCAATATAACTCGACTATTTATCCCATCTGACGAGCGACGAGTGCTAAGCGTCGAGCGAGTTTACGGGCGGGGGCGACCCAGTTTTGGCGCCAGACAAAAAAGCTTCGGGACACAAAATTTTTCATACTTTTCACTTTTTGTTAATCTCATATGGTTTTTGGAGTCATAAATACCTTTTCGTGAGAAACGTTGCCCGACTTTAATGCCTTACTTGTTAAATTACATTGACGTCCGGACTGTAAAGTTTTGCCCTTTTACGGAATCCTGATTGGTCAATTCAAATTTCAGGTACGCTAGCCGTTTGCAAGGAGAATTCAGGGTTAAATATCAAATAACTACGGTATTGTCAATTTCGGGCTATCTTTCTGTCAGTAGAAGCTGCCAGTAATCAGTTGGTGGATTGATCAACACACTTTATATAGATGTCTTATTTATCTGAGATTGTTGATAATATAACTGAAGATAAATTAAATTCAGCGCGCATGGGAGAGACTTCCATACTAAAGGAGCAAGAATGGCTCAAGATTTCTTGCCTGATCGATCTATTATATACCGTCGTTCTACAATTGGCAATATTTCACCCCCAGGATAAAATGTTTAACGTTAAATAAGACCAATATTTTTGGCAGGCTTAGTTCAGAAATTTTAGGAACTTTTTCAGCCGTAAAAGAGGAGTTTATTAGTCAGACGTATTTTAATGCAGTTGATATAAGAATTGTATGCAATTTTCTCTTGTTGCATGACATTGAATATAACATTATGAGCTGCCCAGGCACATGAGCTTTTGTCTTGCAATAGAGATTGATTCAGCCCGAAAAGTCTTACACTCTGAAGAAACTAGAAGGGGGCTGTTCTAGAGTCACATTGAACTTCAGAAAAACTGTGTTATCCTTGCAGTAGGTGCTGGCGCATATGTCCTCCTGGAGAACGAATCTTCGTGCTCCTTTGCCGAGCTGTCTGTCGGCACATGGTCGTGAAATACTCTGAGGTTCGAAGTGTGCCGAGATATCTTTTCTGTTCTCATGTTCGTCTCGTTGATCTAGCAGCGTAAATGTGTATCTCGGATATATTGGCCATTTATGAATGGAGTCATATCAGTCACCAACTTAACCTGCGATCAGGCGTCCCTTATATTTTTTTGTCGCGGCGGGAAGGCGTACCTTCCCGCCGCGACAAAAAATATAAGGGACGCCTGATCGCAGGTTATCGCCAACTTGAACCTAAAACAAAGACAAAGAAAGAAGTAAGAGATTTGAAAACTACATTGATGTTGCAGGAAATCATTTCTAGATGCCGTCAAATTCTGAATAGGCCATTTCCCTCTGTTTCAAAACGAGTCTAAGTGCAAAACCTTTCATATGCAAATGAGTTCTGCATGCAGTTTCATTTTCATGCAAATCAAGTTATTTTCATGAAAATAGTTTCGCTCTTAGATGCGCTTTGAAACAGAGGCACAAGGGAACTCGGAAATGGCCTATTTCTAAAACGGTGAAACAGTGAAACTCCCTTTCTAGGAAACTAGATTGTTCCGATTCTACGACTCTCAGACTATTTTTCAATTGGCCTATTCTCATTCAGAGAGGCCATAGAGGCAGCCTGCCGATTCGCCAAATGAAGTTTTAGATTTTTGGAGAGCTCTCTAGTTTTCGAGAATAGGTAACTAAAACTATTCGAGTTTGTAAACAGCTTTTCTGAAAAAACAGATGATTAGTTCGGAAGAAAAGGAAAGATATCTCATTGGTTTCCTCGAACCTCTAACTTCTACAAAGTGCTTTTATCTGAACTAACCTGAAGTCCAACAGATATGTATCTACCCCTCCCTGTACCCACGCCATTAAGCCACAGCCCCGCACTCATGTTATACCCGTGGGGAAGGGTGTAGAAGGTTTCGCTGATCATTGGTTCTGGTGCGCGCCCAGATTAAGGTGATTCCTCAGAAATAAAAGTTACCGATGAATTTTTTTTAAACTTACCCTAAATGTTCTCTACCAAGCACTGTTTCGAAAAACACAATAAAAACGATAGGTCACCATTCTCGTTTAAGAGATGTGACGGGCCAATCTTACCCAAGTTATGCCTTTACTAGTGCTAATCACGTGCGTTATTCATCGATCCACGTTACATTTTGCGGCAGCTCGAAACATAGTTTATAAAAGTAATACTTGGGAAAAAACTTGACAGATAGAAAGTGTCAAGCATATAGAACAATATCATATAAAATTTGTGGAAAGATCACACTATTTGAAACGACGTAGACGTAAAATGTTCGTAGAGTCGTTATTTTCGCGGTCATAATTTGCATCACAGAGTAACGGTTTTGTGCACTCTTTCACCTATATCTTTTTTTCCTTCCGATAAAATTTTTTAGTTTTCTTTTAAATTAAGGAGGACAATATGCACACTATTATTATGAAATAAAAAAATATAGGTCACCATGCTTGTTTAAAAGAAAACGAACATTTATTTCGCTGTCGAGCTTGGCTTGAGGGAAATTTCTTTCGTTGTGCACGTGCACGTGCTAATTTGCGCGCGCTAATGACGCAAATATCGTGCGCAGTAGGGATGCGCAATGCAATACTGAGGAATCACCTTAAGCGTCCATCAACTTCCCGGTAAAATCTGGGCTTCTCCAGATGAACTCTCCATTTCCTGTTCGACTCCGCACATCTAAACACTTTTGCTAGTTTTTTGAAGTTGAATGTGTTCTTTTTGCAGCTGGATCCTTTCCCTTTGACTTTCAAGCTGCTTCTTTCGAGCGTACACTAAGTCACATAACGCAATAAGATGGAACGCCGTTCTATACATTACATTAATGATTTTAATTTATACCCCAGCTATGAGTTAAATCTATTCTTCACGTTAGACAGACTGACAAACATACGTTAGACAATCCATCAGTCATTCAATCAATTAGTCAGTCAGTCACCAATCATTGGGTCAGTCGGTGTATCAGTCAGTCAGTCAGTTAGTCACGGATAGTGTGTCGGTTATTCGGTCAGCCAAACAGCCTTTCAAACAGACTTTTTCTGCTGCTTTTAGGCAGACAGACATTAATCGATCAGCCATTCGGTAAATCATTCTTTCTAGAACTGAAATTAATCTGTTATTGAGTCAGTCAGCCCATCATTTCAACAGCATGTCTGTCCGGTTCGTTATTCCGTTCACCCGCCATTTCGGTCTTCCCGTCTGTGTTTTTTCAATCAGAGAGTAATCACTCTGCCAGGAATTGGTTTAATCTTTGCAGAACTGACGTCGCGTATCACGTGACCACCATAGATACACCTTAAGGAGTTTAAAGCTACCAAATTTTGTTTGTGGTAAGTTTTTGCCGGGCTCCCTCTTGTTAAAAAAAAACAAAGTTGCTTTAGATCAAAAACGTTTTTATCTTTACGGTGTCTGCACTAGATAGAAGCCATGGTTAAGGCGTTATACGAGTGGTTACAACTACCACCGAAGCAGGACGAGATAACTTTGTTGCATCCGCGGCTACCACCTTGTAACTAAGTAGAAACTCGCTCTAAAGATTTGTGTTAATATTATTCAAGAAACGCCGGTTGGGTCGTCATGCCATCGTAGTAGTAGTAGTAGTAGTAGCAGTAGTAGCAGTAGTAGCAGTAGTAGCAGTAGTAGCAGTAGTAGCAGTAGTAGCAGTAGTAGCAGTAGTAGCAGTAGTAGCAGTAGTAGCAGTAGTAGCAGTAGTAGCAGTAGTAGTAGTAGTATATAACGTAGTAGTAAATCGCTTTATTTGCACGACCGCAAGATTTTACAGTATTGCAAAAGCTAATTAATTAATAACAAAACAAGGTTAATAGTGATATTGTCCTAATGCACTAGTCATTTGTTTCCCCCGCTACCCCACCCCCGCGACATAGCGGGGGAATTTGCAAACAAGCGATGCTAATTATGGGGAATTCCACCACCCATCAGGGCAGAATTTCTTTGCAAAACCACTAACCCCCGGGGCTAGCTGAAAGACCTTGTAAAAGAAGGGATTGTCTATTTCTGGGCTAAATACATTTTGAGAAACAACAACTATTAGGAATGTTTCAACCAGCTTAAAATACTTACCACTGAGTTTGTTTGGAGTATAGCTTTTTGATCAGAAAAACAGTGTGGGAGAATAACAAATAAGATGAGAGAAGACTTGAAAATCGTGAGCCATGCCAGCAACAAACACAATTGTTTGGTACCCCTTCTTGAACTCGTTATTGTCGAGAGAAACCTGGCCACGTGGGTGGCTGTCACAATGCAGGGCATATGTACACATTTCTTTTTAAGCACTTTTAGTAAGGAGCTAAGATTTAGGAAATTGTGATTGCAAAATTTTTAAGAAGATAAATTCAAGATAGCTATAAGCTACAATGTAGTTTGCCTTTTTAGAAGAAACTACAAATTTCAGTTGGCAACAACATTGCTACTTTACGGGGGTTTAAAAGGCATTTGAGATTCTAAAGCAAAAAGGGACAAAGAAAGTGCATTGGTAGAACGTACACATGACGGGAAATTCAGAATTTGCCCTTTCATAAATGTTTAGAAACTGAAGCCTTGCAAAAAAAGCTAGGCTGAGAAGATATAACGATTAATTCTTCCAAAAAGTGTCTTTGTTGAATTGTGTACTTACCGATTATCAACGTAAAGCCCCCCCCCCCCCCCGGGGGGGGGGGGTACTCCCTTATTTGCGTTATACGGGGACGTGCCGCTGGATAGGGTATGGTTTTTTGGCCTCGCTGCCCTAAACAGGGTATACAATTTGACTTGCCTCTGTCATAAACGGGTTAAAAACTTGTCCTAAACAGGGTATGGTATTACGAGCCAAAAGACTTTAACCCAGACTGCGAGGAGTCTCTTTCTTTTCTTAGCCCGCGACCCGGAGCCTGCGAGAAGTTGAAAGAGCATGCGATCGAGCGGCGGACAAGCGACGTGATTTGCATAATGTCAACTGAGTAAAGCGACTGTTAACCGGACATTACAATGTCATCAATCAACATTCTGGACAGAATGCTATTGTAGTCGGCGTCTCAATGTAAAATATTTATCCACTCATTCTCGTCCCCAGAGGCCGCGCTACTTTTGGTCACACACCAAGAATCGCGACCTCTGGCCGGGTCCAACACCGGAAGTCCGCGATTCACTCTGCGCATGCTCAGAGTCAAGTCTGACAAATCTGATTGGTTCTGGTCTCAAACTATTGTGTTTACAAAGCCATTCAAAGCCGGAATGTCGTTAGACTGAGGCAGAGGTCGCGATTCTTGGTGCTGACCAAAAGGAGCGCGGCCTCTGGGGACGAGACTGTTATCCACTTAGCTGTATTATAACACGTGCGCATTTACGGAACAGATCGTACTGGTAGGTCTAGTTGCTCTGTCTTGGATGGCGTGATGAAAAAAAGATGCTACTGTGTCGCACAAGCGTGATGGATCCCGGTGGTATATACATTGTTTAGGGATATTTTTCTCTGTTAAAGTTCTATTAATGCCTTAATCAAAATAAAATTAACTTCAAAAATATAAGTTCCAATTATTCATTATACAGTAATTGAAGAAATCATTCCTCTTTGATTTGCTATTTTTAAAAAATCACCTTTCTATAGATGCAATGAAGACATTTTGCTACGCTAACTAATTTAGACTTTAATGCTTGAAGGCTTTTTATTTAGTTCAAGTGTAGAGACGCAACAACTCAGCTGAAAACTGGGTTTTAGACGCATCGAGCATGATGTTAAATTCCTGTAAAACCAGTGAGTGTGCATTTTGTCACTTGTCCTAAACAGGGTCTTGAAATGGAGGCTGTTGTCCAACACAGGGTTGGGTTTTTAGCGTATTTTTTTCCTAAACAGGGTGAGGATTTCAAACCCTCGGCGGCACCCCTATATACCCAAGCTTGGTCCAAGTACCCCCCTGGGCGTGAAGCTTAGCATACTCCTCAGCTCTGTCCTTTATTCTAGCATTTGAAAAAAAGCTTTCCATCTAGAGTTATGAAAGTGAAATCACATATTAACGGAATTCGCGCAACAACAAAGCGTAAATATAGTCTCTGGATAAAGGTCAAAGTGTTTTCTTTCAATTGCCATCAGGCTTATCAATGTCGGAGACTTCATGGTTGTGACAGCACAGTGACAGATGTTTAAATTCGGTTTAGATTTCATGAGATTATGAACACTTCAGCTACAAGAATTGATTGACTTTTTCCTGATTATCACTTAGCGAAAAAAAAAAATCATAACTAATGTACTAGCCTAAAATCAATGTGAAGAGTAGCTCTTGCACAACTGTTGTAACGAGTGAATAGAAAGCGAACCAAGTGACTAAGTACAATCGACCCTACTGATTGTCTAAGTGTAGCTTTCGTTGTTCTAAAACCCTAGGGAACGGGGCAAGGTTCTCAACATTAGGTTCTCAGCATTCATTTACATAAGGATATAAAAGGATTGTTGACACTTACTTCGTCACGCTATCCTCTCTAGTAGTCATGTTGGATCGCTGCTTGGGAGGAATGTACCCAGAATCCTTTGCACACAGTCTCCTCGTGAGCGCTTTGTTTTTGAAAATTTCCCCGGGGTTTCCCGGGGGTATTTTAGGTCAGGCAAATTTGAGGTAAAGTCCCTGGGGGGGCTGGGCATAAAATCATCGCAAAGGTGCGGTAATTCCCCCGCTATTGCCCGACAAAGTCCCCGCATGTCGCGGGGGTGGGGGGGCGGAGGAAACAAATGACTAGTGCATAAGTTACATCACTTTCATTAGATAATAGGAAAGTATCATGAATATTTGTACATGAGGAAATGAACTTCATTACTAGCTTATTTACACGATGATCATTAGAGTTCATAAGTAGTTTTATGCTTTCAGAGGTTGATTTCCTTTCAAAATCAGGTATTATCTCATTGATTCGAGTTAAGAAAGTCTGCCTCTGAAAGGAGTATCTGCTACATTGAAACAGGAAATGAGATTCATTTTCCACTTGATTTGACTTGCACAATGGGCATAATCTGTTTTCTCTTGGTATATGATCTCTCTGATAACGACCTAGTTCAATCATAAGTTTATGATTACTTACTTTAAACTTCACTAAATTTCGCCTTTCATTAAAATTTCTTAGCTGGTGTAAGTAATCGGATGTAGAGTATTCATCTTTAAAAACTTTGTAAAATTCTAATTTCTTTGAATGTTCAACAGCGTGTTGCCAGAAATATATATATTTCTCCTTCATATAGGTTGAATATCGCTTAACTGTGTCATTGTCAAAAGATTCAAGATCTACATTAGTTGAATGGTATTGTTCGATCATCTTTATGAAATAGTAGTAGTAGTAGTAGTAGTAGTAATTTATTTATTTATCGTTGCATCACAAATGACCTAAATTATTATATAACTAAAGAGACCATTTACTAGTGCTAACTGCTAAGCCCACCTGACAATATTAATGTTTCTTTAGAGGGTGGAAGTAACCAGCTATGAGCTAGCACTCTATGTAGGGAAATTAGCGACACCTCCAATCGTTACAAAAACCGGTGGTGTGGGTCACCTCGTTTCCAATGGCAAGTCATATCTCTTTTCATAATTTTTTTATTCAGTTTATTACTGTTGCCTAATTGTAGTGTTAGTCTTATCGAATTCCACTTTCTCTAACGCAACATTTGAAAGCCTAAAAGTAAGTTGACAGCTAAATTAAGTTGTCTACACGCATGTAATTTACAGTAATCTTGCGAACGACGAACAGGCTCTGATTGGGAAAAAATAACACTGTCCTCGAAAGCGAAACTCGCCTCAGTCTTCGAGCGGTTGACATTGGTTTCCTTGAATCCTCAGCACTAACTTGAACGGAGTCGCTACCTCTATCTGACTGCAAAATAGCGGAGCACTTCGTAGTAGAGGAAATTCCTGAAGACAACGTTAGAATTTGTCACTTCATACAGGTGAGTATCGATCGATGAGTTGCAGCATATGTTGTTTTGCTTGTTGAAAGCGAAAGAAAGCTACTTCCGTTCTAGTTGAACTTGCACAATAATTAATATGCAGTAGGACGACAGATCAGTCAACAGAATCATAAGCCCACTAGTAAAGATATTTCCTTCTTCGAAAATGCAAATCCCTTGTCAGGTTTCGCTTTGGCAAGTGAAGCAAAGATCGACAGAGCTTAGCTTAGTCAAGCAAGACGTGTTGAGCTGTAGAAAGAAAATTACGGACGAACAATCGAAATTAGTACACCTTTTGCTTAATTTTCGAAAGGCAGAATTTGAAGGAAATTATTTTATCCTGTAATTCCCTGAGAGGGAAGGAGCAGTTTTCACTGCACTGTAGTGATTAATCGAATCCCTTGAATGTGATGTTCAAATGTTTTCAATTTGTAAATGAGCACTGTGCAAACTCGGACATATTTAATTCAAAGTACAAAGGGGAGTTCCCCTAACACTATCTCGCAATCGAACGCAAACCATCGGAATGGTGAAGATCAAAAGATCTTATACCAAATCACGACGAAATTAATTTTTCTGTGCAATTTTCGTTATTTAGGCCCGTGCATCCACACCATTATGCTTTGTTCGGTGAAAACGGAGCTCTTGGAATACGCTGACGTCTTTCACATGGACAGAAAAGTTTCTAAATCACGGTGTCACAAAATACCGGGCCTTATCACTGTTTTTGACGCCATCTTGACGAGTAGGCAAAGCAATCAGAAATTACAGTGGTTGTATGGGAATCTGATAGCAAATACCTTCTTCCAAAACACATCAACAAGTCCGATGGGAAATAACTCTTTCTAGAATTTAATTGTACAAAATTTGTGAATCGCAACGTTAAAATGCAAGGTAGAAAACTGTAGCAAGTTTGGAGCATGTTGCTTAGCTAGAAGATGCTCACTTAATTTTTTTTTAACTTGTCATACAGTTGTCTGTAAAATTTCAGCTGCTTAGACGGACGTCTAGACGCGGTTAACGGTTTGCGGGGAAAAAAATACAGGCAAATGTATGGAAAATTAGAAAAATTAACTGAGCGTCTTCTAGCCAAGCTACATCCTTCAAACGTAGTGAATACAATGTTCTATGTCATACTTAAATGTTTTGATTCACAAATTGTGATAAATTCAATTTTGAAAAAAGTTATTTGCCATCGGATTCCCATACGAACACTGTTATTTCCGACCTCTTTGCCTAACCGTCAAGATGGCGTCGAAAACCGTGATAAGGCTAGGGTCTGCCGGATTATGCTTTAAAAATAGAGTATTAAGCTTTCGGGCGTCACTCATGAAACCAGGGTATTATGCTCAAAATGATGCTCGGCTGGAGGTAATATGCTCAAATTATGCCGCAACTAAATGACACTTCCACCCACCCCCATAGGGCTAATACGTATTAATAAATACTTCCCAGTCTTGGGAGAGCATGCGCGTCACCGAAAGAATAGAGCTCGGAGTGCTTCCCCTCCTTGGGTCTTTGCGCGGAGGGGGTCGAGCAGCACGTTTTCCCAGTCCTCAATTTCAACCCAGAATAGTATGCGACTACTATTCATAAATTAACAGCAGTCGCAGGTTTATTGAACTAGCAAGGAAAAGAAGCTCAGTCCCAGCGACAGTGGTAAAACGAAAGGGGTAAAAGAAAAGAGGTGAGAGGGTCGAAGTGATGGAAAGGCCCCCCGCTGCGCAAGAAGCAGATAATGGCTGCTTGCAGAGGCGACCAACAATTGACGAGGGATGCGAAGTGCATTTGTCGGGAACAGCAGCGAAGTGCGGCCAGTGAGAGACAAGCCCTTAACTGAGTTACAAAGTCTATGTGGAAGGAATAAGACAATGAGGTCCCCGCAAACGTTCGCAATGGCGACGAGAAACAACGATAAACACAAAAGTTAGGTCGCTGTCAGACATCACGTACAATAAATTGCTGTGCCATTTACAGCCCAAGCATTTCATGGAAATTAACGCTCACTGCTAAAGACAGCCTTTAGGAAAGGGTGCAGACATACGAAAACGTGGAGTTAAAAAAAGTCATTAAACAAGTAAAGATAAATTCGACACCCATCGAATAGAGCTGTTTTGAAATCAACGAGCTGTACGGTCAACAAGACGAATTGAGCAGTATATCGTAGAAAACTCGCTCGAAATACATGGTATCCCGAAAATGTATACATCAACGGATGACGTGGTCCTGCAAGCTTGTTGAGCGACTATGACGTTCCTATTGCGAAAGAAGAAATTGATATCCACACAAATTGTACAACCCCCGTGTGTGTACAAAAGACCTACTCGAAAAGCAGCATAATATATAGGTTAAATTTATCAAGAATACAGCAAAAGGAAGGCACCGAAGCCTACATATAGAAGCGAACTGAACTTAAGAACGAAAGATTTTACAGAAACTGTTCTACAATCCCCTCAGTTTCTGATGTTGCCACATCAGCGAATTTCATCAATGAAAATTTAACCTACAGTACAGAAGGAATAGATCATTCGAAAAAAGCCCTAACCAGATGAAGGAAGTAGAGAGAGGCACTGATTCGAATAGAGGCAACCGTACTTATAAATATACGTAGAGGTAAACTTTCGTTTAAAACATCTCCAAGTGGTACTCCCACAAGAATACTAAATACTGTAAGAGAAGACCTGGAAAATCTATAAACTTTCATATTGGTAATACACATATGGTGCCTAACAACGCACAATTCTAACACAGCATAATCAAGATTCTAATACAACTATTAGACGGAATGTTTATAAATATTATAGACCAAACAAAAATCAGCTGAGCGCAATAGGAAATGCTAAATGCTCTTCTAGGCTGCGGTTGGGGAGAATGCACAGCTTTATATCGCTTGTAAAATGTCCTAGATATCTTATTTTCAATGTTTGCATCAAGTAAAGTTATGATTTTTGTGTCTTTTTTCTTTTTCCAAAATTTCTGCACTCTTAAATATACGAACTCAGTGATAACTTCTTACTTATAACTCCCTATTGGAATAGTGTTTTTTACAAGTACAAATCATGATCCGTAACTAGGCAAATGTTAACTGTGATTTCAGCTAAACGTTAGAGGTTTAAGAAATCGCGTTTAAAAAGGAGAAGCATTTTCTGTTTTTTAAAAGATCAAAACTGTGACGCATCTTTACTACAAGAGACATACTCTGAACCCCCCCCCTGTGGTGAACGATGAAAATATTTGGAAAAGTGAAGGGGGACGCCCTTGGTGACATTCTTTTCACATGGATCAATACACAGTAGAGGTGTTTGCATCCTGTTTGAATCCTTCATGGGGACAATGCGTCGTTAGAAATTTTCACAAGGACTCAAGATGGAAGAATATCTCAATGATTTGAATTCAATGCAAAGAATCTCTCTTTTGTGCAATGTATATGCCCCAAAATGACCTGCGGCAACAGCAAGAATTATACATAGATTAAATACATATTTGATGTCTAACACAGATGTTGGAAAATCTTATACCATAGGACGGTGCATTGGAACAGTTCACATGCATGCTATTGACAAAAAGGGCGTGAAACCCTTGGAAACCAA